>JASANF010013361.1:0-33404 GCA_030248245.1 Trissonchulus sp. WLG1_4
AAAATTAATAGTCATGTATTCTTTGGGTCGACTCGTGCTGAGAATAGTCGAAGCGTCAACGTCCGATTCACTGACTTCCGCGTCAGTGTTCTCCGTCAGATATTTGTGCAAGTAAGCTCTTGTCACATTGACGAAGACGCAGCGTTCCCAAAGTCGTAGTTGCGTTAGGTCGTGTTCCGCTACTGAAATAATATTTTTAATGGAAACTTTGAGCAGTTAAGGTGGTAGTTGCGTTTTCGAGGTTTTTGTGATTTCTATGTAAACTTTGCGCCACCAGTACTCAAGTTATAAGTGACGCCTGAGCATAAATTTTTGGGACAGCACTGTAAAGGTCAAAATCCCCAGGCATGTCTCTCACTTTTTCGAAATTTCACCTGTGGACATTTTTAGAGGGTTTTAATTACAAGAAAATATCTTAAATTTTCGGTGCGTTTGCTTTTCAGCTATTTTCTCAGTAAATTGACTAGTTATTAAAAAGTGGGGGACATGCCTGGGGATTTTAAACATGTCAAAAACCTTACCAACTTTTAGCCCCAACAGGTAATCGTATGATTCAGAGCTGTGGCGCAAACTTTTTGTAAAAAATTGTAACATTTTGGAAAGGACCTTTTTTAGTCGCTTATACTGGAAACAAAATCACAGGTTAAATTTCAATACATGGCATACATTTAGGAATGATATTGTTCTACCTAATGTAAAAGACCGCTTGTGATTTGAATTTGTAAACGCTGAGCTATGGCCTTTCAAAAAAACACCTAAAAACGCAATTACCCCCTTAAATATAAGTTAAAATTTCTGTTTATGGAAAATAATTACAGACTTCAGAATTATATTCGTCTACCCATTGGCCTGCCAAAAATCAAACCACTATAGCCGCCATATCACAAATAACCATGTTAATAGTTTCTTGATTTTCAGAATGTCATTCATACTTGTAGCCGTATGTCCGTTCATCCGGCAAAATCACGAAATGATCCCGAAACAATTTGATTTTGTACCCTCTTGATGGCATGATTATTTCGTAATTTTGATGGCAGAACGGACGGACATATTCAGACCGGTATTACACCTTGAATGTGGGAAAAACATAAGTTGGGCGCCCCATGTGTCACCCACTGGAATGTCACACGATGCGACATCCGGCGCCTGAAACGTGTGCTGGCAACTATGTCTGGCAAACAAGTCAACCGGTTTTTCTTTAAGTTAAAGTTAAAGTCAAAGTAAGACAAATGGTTTGATTTTAGAGTTCAGTTAAAATTTGACCACTAACTTTTAAGTTTTTTTTTGCCATACTGACAACTCAGGAGGCGTCATGTGGTGTAATCTGACATAATTTTGCAAACAGTATGGTGACGTATGAAGCATCACGTGGTGTCACCTGGGGAAACATCATGTTTGCAACATAAGGAATTGACGCATTTGAATTTAGAGATCTACACGGTCGGGGCAAATGCAAGGGTTTACCAGATATTTTAGGGCGTCCCAAGTTTCGACACTCCATTGTTCTGAGGATATTGCTTGAACGCTGCAAATATCCCAGCTCCATTGAGCAACAAATTTCCAATAGAAGTAGCCAAAATAACAGTTGATGTAGTATAATAGTCATTGTATTGTGTGATTTCTAAATGTAAAGTAAAAATTAGTTTGTGCTGGGAGCAGTTAGGCCAGCAGCAACCCGCTTCAATAAACTCACGAGTTCACAGAAAAATTGTGCTTGTCATTTACAAACACCTGTGAATCTGGCTTCAATATTTTCTCTAGATAAACTCCTACATTTTCGACACTCGTGTATTGTTGCCACAACTAAGCTTGTCTAGCAAAACTTGGCGGAGGAGACGTTTTCAATCAGAGTATTACCACTTAAGGTGGCACTCCTGAAATGTGGGTTTTGGCCATTATTGTGAAAACGCGCAAAAATAAACATGCATCGTAAGAACAAAAGTCGATCAGAAGTGAATTTCCTTGAATTTGATGTACATATCACATAAAAGATTTTTTGAACATTTTTGAGCAAATTTAGTCAAGAAAAATAAATTTTCACGGAAATGCCTTCACAAGCCAGTGCATTTACAAGTATGTAATGAATTTGAAAGGCTGAAAAACACTAACAGTAGTGTTTTACTGAAACGTATTAAAAATTTTTGGTGTTTTATTGAGTGTGGTATAATTTTTTTGTGAACTAACGCAATACTTTCTGCATGAGACAGAAATATAGTGCGTGTGAATACAAACGCAAAGTTTCGGCTTGCGATTTTAAAAAATTGGCTCAACGAAAAAAGTTAAAATTTGGCACATAAATGCATCTTGTCATCTTCGAGCGGTCGCAAAATTCGATTTTTGGCAAATCGATAGTATCTAAAAAATTTAGCCAAATTTATGTTTTTCAAAAATCGCGATTTTAGTGTTTTTCGATATATCAATCATATTCACCAAAAATGACTTTTTGCGACCGCTCGATCACGTTGAGGCGAGCAAAATGAGCTATTGATTGTGCAACAGCTACTTACTTGCGAAGAGAAATCGCAAGCCTGATATTCCACTCACGTTTGGTCTACAGTGAATGCTAATTTGTATCAATCAACTTCATTTTTTGTATTTAGGTATACTTTTACATCAGCTTGCCATTGTGTATCTAAAATTGGCCCCAAACTGCCGTTTTTTGAAAAGTCACATTTCAGGAGCGCCACCTTAAATGCTGATAATGAAACGGCATATAACTCTAGGACGTACCCTATCAACGGAATTCTACACTGGAGGCTTCAAAATTGTCCTGTAGACACACTCAGAAAAGACACTTTAAGACATGGGTTGTGGCATTAATTTCTGGTCTAAATCAAAAATGCACGGGAAAAATTATTTAGGAGCTGGTCCATAATTTTGCGCTTTTTTCGGCGACGCGCAATTTTTTTATTTTCAACTAATTTTCTGGGCAGCATTTTTTGTAGCCCTGACTCAAAAATGTAAGCGATTTTCTTATCTTTAACTAATTTTTTTGGCACTTTTTCGATTGTCAGAGGGTGTAAGCAGTTAATGAGGGTTGTCGTCGTCTGATGTCTAATGCCAATCACCCTTATGGTGTATGAATATACCCCGAGCCCTGCGCACATTTGTGGTAATAATATAGATTATATATGTATATATAAATGATATATGACAATGTTTTAACGTGGCGGCCTCAGCCGCCGCGTATATACTATAGTGCGAAAAGCTCCTATAAATAACACGTAGATCAGGCGTTTGCTGTGTTATTCTGCTGCTAGGTCCCAACTTACACACTGTGTGTGGGTGTGTGTCAGACTAGGCCGAAGGGCTTTAGCAGTGCTGCACACTGGCACAGTTTCGGATGTCGTTGCGATGTTACGTAACATGCAATGATGTTTTACATGTTATGTAGGTTACTCATGAAACAGTATTATATACATGATATCATGACAAATATACGTTATCGTCAAACTGTATACACAACAGCGTCAGCCACTGACTTCATACTCTAGCACTAGCAGCTGACCTTCGCACACAAATTCCAGAGCTCATATGAGAGTTATTTTGGACACTATTGGTGGGATTCACAAGGTCCGTTTAAACGCAGTCTAAGTTAGACTGAGTCTAAACGCAGTCTAAAACGTTGGTTTAAGTTAAACATGATTCACAGAGACTGATATGATTTGTGTGTCTCATCCGATTTTTGTGTTCTTTTTCTATTGAAACGTTGTTTAACTTAAGCGAGCGTTTACACCGAGTCTAAACGCGATTCACAAAGCCTGTTTAGTTAAACAGGCTTGTTTAAACGAATTCTTTTATTATATTCTTTTTTAAACTCTATTTGTAGAACAATGTGCTTTGGCACGTACCGACAAAGCTATTAATTTAGGTAAAGAATTACTTTTTAGTAATAGTTGATTTAAAATTCAGGTTAATTAGTCAAAAAGAATATCACTGAAGTCATTCATCAAAGAAATGCTATCTGTTGCCAGATAAATAAGAACTATGAAGCAAATTTTAACATTAAGCGCTAATGATAAACGTTTATAGTTGGTATGAATATGCTTAAAGCTTAGTATGCTCAATGCCTATTATTATTATTAATAATTATTACTTCAGTATTTTTTGTAATTTTTTAACAATTTTTATCAAGTTAATTTAATATTTTAAGTTAATTAGGTAGTTGACTTTACTAACTTTAGAGCTTTAATGAACTGCTATTAGGAACAAAAATGAATAAAGTAAACAGTATGGTAAAAAAATTTTCCTAATATAAAACTAGATCATCCACATTAACTGTCATATGAACGTACACTAACAGCTAAAAAGTAAAAGAGACATGATAATACACGATATTATTAGCCTATTAGTTGAATAAGAACAAATTAAAACTAAGAATTCAAAAATGTCCAAAAATACTTAACTAAAATAATAAAAAATACTTAGACAAACCGCATACCAGACAGACAAAAGGCTAGTCTAAATTTAACAGTAGCGAGCGTGCGAGCGTTTAAGTTTGACTTAGACTGAGCTCGTGAATTAGGCATAGAACATAATCACATTTAGAACACGAAAATAGAACAAATTTTACACGCTAATCACATGTAGACTTAGACTGGGTTTAAACGTTCGTTTAGCTAAACTGCGTTTAAACGCAGTCTAAGACTTAGACTGGGTCTAAGTTAAACGCACTCTGTGAATCCCGCCCTGGCCCTATAAAGTGGCCGAATTTGTGATTGACGGCCCTATAAAAGTTTTGTATCGAAACGTTTTCAACCATAGACACTGTTGGCTAAGTGAGATTACCAATATCAGTCGACACGTTAAGTTAATAGTTAGAAGTGTTGGCTCTGAAAACTTTTGGTGCCGCGTTTTATATTCAAAGAATATCCTCAGCACTTCAAACATGTCGCGACGAGCATGTCTAACATTTTTTTACATTACTCGCAAAACGTGCTTGTTATAGATGACAATTCCGGTCATACATGTAACAGGCTGGCCTTTATACGCCTTAAGGTTACACAATATGTGCAAAAATTAAGTTAAGTGACGGAGTTTGAGGACAGTCAGAAATCCTGAAAAACTTAAAAAATATTTCCGTCTCGTTTATTTTGCTCAGCCAACCTGTCTCAAGTTCTACAGAGCCTTTTTTCGTGATCTTGATTGTATCGACGTGGTTTGTGATGCCATATCGGCACTGGTTTCTATGAGAAAACTAAAAAAACCGTTTTAACTCATTTCTTGAAAATAGTATATAATCAAGGCTAACTTCAAAGAAAAGCTTTTGCAAGTGTCAAGAATGCTGTTTGAAAAACTTACGGCAACTGAGAAATAAAAAAATAATTGTCCAATAACAACAACGTTATTTATTTTTATACATTGCATTTTGGTAACTGTCGAGCCAAGCACGAGTTTAGCCGACTAAAGAAAGAATAAATTAGAAAGCCTGAAGAAAAAGTTTTTGTCAGCTAAAAAAGAGTAGTCTGATTTGGATTTGTATGCATTAAAAGTTAAGTTACGATTGTATAATGGCCTCATATGTTGGATATGTTTTCTAAGCCGATTCGCAACTTTCTAACTAGAAATCAATGCAATTGCCTTTGATTGCTTTTTAAATGGTGCCGAAACCCGGGATTTGGAGCCAGGCCGTTGGACATTCCGGAGATTGAACTGTTGCGTATTGGCATTTTGGTTGTAAGTCTGTGATCGGTCAAAGTGACTTTTAATTGAAACATTTCGCTACGGATTAAAGACATGTCTGATGTTGACAAAGAAAAGAAGGTGCTGAGGGCTAGGCGGGGGGCCTTGAGGGGGCATGTAACCCGGTATTCGGAAAGGGCCAAGGAACTTTTAGACCAGGGGGCCGAGGCTGATGTGGAGCAAGTTGCCATTGTTCATGACAAGCTGGCTGATTATCAAAAGAAGTTAGAGTCTTTAGACAATCAAATTTGTTATCTCTGCGATGATGCCGAGATCGATAGTGAAATTGAAACTGCCGCTAGCCTGCAAGCTGATTTAGTGGATGCTGTAATAGATTTAGCTAACCGAAAGCTAACATTACAGCAGAAGGGTAAAGAAAATGAACTTTCTTCAATTGTGGGGGGTAGTGTAGTAGATAGAGAAAGTGTTTGTGGCTCTATGTGTTCACGGCGAGGAGTAGACAAAATTTCTGCAAAACTCCCAAAACTAGTAATGGCAAAATTTGACGGTCAACCCCTGAAATGGAGAGAATTTTGGGATTCGTTTGAGTCAGCAATTCACTCAAACGAAAGTTTAAGCCAAGTAGATAAATTTAACTACTTGAAAGGGCTATTGGTTGGGGAAGCAGAAAGAGCAATTCAAGGAATTGCCGTCACAAATGCTAACTATAATTCTGCAATAGCTACGATTAGTGAACGGTTTGGTAATGAGCAAACCGTCATTTTTGCACATTTCGATTGTTTGTTTCGCTTACCTGCTTGCTCCAAAGAAACATCCAAGCTGCGCTTCACCTATGACGAATGTGAGCGACATATCCGAGGATTAGAAGCCATGGGTGTGACGGAGGATCGTTTTGGCATTGTCTTTGTTCCTTTAATCCTGTCCAAAATCCCAGAAGATATTCGGGTGGATCTGAACCGAAAGAACGGATGCAAATCCTGGGAGCTGGCAGATCTTCGCCAGCTGTTGAAGGAAGAGATAGTAGCGAGAGAACTTGGAGAAACCAGCTCGCATGCCATGAAAACAGCCCCAACTAGTGCCTTGAGATGGAAGCAAGCATCGTTGCCGCCCCGAATAGCGACGTCAGAAGCCCTTTTAGTGGATTCAAGATCAAAACGACCTGCCAAATGCGTCTTCTGTGATGGTTCGCACTATTCGGACGAGTGTGCTGCGGAGTACCCGGATTTCGATGCAAGAAAAATTAAAGTGAAGGATCGATGCTTTGCCTGTTTGCGTCATGGCCACTTGATTGCTGCTTGTCCACGACCAAGTATTTGTGTGTATTGCAAAAAGAAGCATCATCGGAGTTTGTGCCAAATGAAGTTTGGACGAAAAAGAATGTCGAAACCGGAGGATCGTCCGCCGACATCAACATTGAACGTCAATGCAACTGAATATTTCCAGTCGCCAGCTATGCTGTCATCTGGTCAGCATGTTTTGATGCAGACAGCGACAGCCGAAGTACGAAATTGTGGTGATGCGAAAACTAGCCAAGTTCGAATCCTGTTTGACACAGGAAGCCAGAGGTCTTTCATCACCACAGAGTTGGCAAAGAAGTTGTGTTTAAAGGCGGAAGGGCACGAAACGATTTGGATTGCCACTTTTGGGGCTGAAAATGCACGAATGCTGAAACTACCAACGACGAATTTGGAGGTTCAGCTGCTTAACGGTACTTATAAAAGAATGTCTGTGAATACTGTGCCGTTCATTACGTGTCCTATCCGACGAATGCCAGTGAATCTCAACAAGTTTGAAATCTTGTCGGAGTTGCAACTGGCTGATACAATACCTAGTTCTGCGGAGACTGCAGCGATTGATATGTTGATCGGAAATGATTATTATTTCGAGTTTGTAGCAGAAGAACGAATTCAACTCAGTGATAGCCTTCTTCTTGTAAGGTCCAAGTTAGGCTGGATGTTGTCGGGAAGAGTGGATACTGAAGGCGGTGAAAATCTTGCCACTTCACTGCTCACTCTGGATACCATTTCAATGCCGTCCAGTCTGGATACTCAGCTAGAAAGGTTTTGGAGACTGGATTCGATCGGTATAGCTGATTTGGCTGACGTTATTGATGATGATGTTGCTGTTCAAAAATTCAACGACACGGTTCAGTTTACGAATGGCCGATATGAAGTGACCTGGCCATGGAAAGAGGAAGAACCAGACTTGCCGGAAAATTATGAGCTGGCTTTCGGACGTTTAAAGTCATTGCTTCGACGTCTCGAGAAGACCCCAGAAGTTGTAAAGAAGTACAATGAAACAATTGCAGAGCAAATCCGGCTTGGGATCGTGGAAGTGGTTACTCCAAAGACAGAGCAAGGCCCGAGAAAGCATTATCTTCCTCATCATTGTGTGATAACCCCTACCAAAGCCACGACAAAACTAAGAGTTGTTTATGATGCTTCTGCCAAGAGTCGAAAAGACAAAAATAGCTTAAATGAGTGTTTGCTGCGCGGTCCCGTCTTGCTGAAAGATTTGTGTGGACTGCTCCTGCGGTTCCGATTAAGTCCAGTGGTCGTCTTGAGCGACATTGAAAAGGCCTTTCTACAGGTTGGATTGCAGATACCAGAACGGGACGTCACGCGATTTTTATGGCTGAAAGATTACAACCAGCTGAAAGTCGACGGAAACTGCATCATCTTACGTTTCTGCCGGGTACCGTTTGGCGTAATATCAAGTCCATTTCTCCTAGGAGCCACAGTAGCCCACCATTTGAAAACGAGTGAAAGCAATATTGCCACTGAAATTTTGGGTAACATCTACGTTGATAATGTTTTTGCGTTCAAAGAATCTGATGAGGATGCGTATCAGTTTTACGTGGAAGCAAAGGAACTGTTTCGTAAAGCTGCAATGAACCTTCGGGAATGGTTATCAAATTCAGCTGCTTTCATGTCGAAACTACCAGAGCAAGACAAAGCACAAGGAACAAGCGCAAATGTTCTTGGTCTGCTGTGGGACAAAGATGCTGATTCCTTCACTGTTCCATTTTCAAAGCAAGAGAGTCCAGTTACGAAAACAAAACGAGGCATACTTCATACTGTTTCCACAATCTTTGATCCTCTGGGATACTTCAGCTCAGTAACCATTAGAGCAAAGCTGTTGATTCAACGAATGTGGAAAGAAAAGTGCGACTGGGATGAAGAGTTACCAGAAAACATTTGTGACGATTGGAATCAACTGTTGCCTACTCTTGCTGATATTTCGAACGTAAAGATAAAGCGTCATGTTGGAACAGCATTAAATTTTTTGAGGGAGACTGCAGAGCTTCACTGTTTCTGTGACGCGTCCGCCTCAGCATACGCAGCTTGCGTGTTTTTACGCACTGTTACTGGCGAGAAAATCAGAGCTGATCTTCTCCTGTGCAAAACCCGATTAGCACCATTAAAGGAGGTCACAATTCCGCGGCTGGAACTTATGGCAGCGGTTATTGGTGTCCGCGCTCTGAATTTTGTGGCTAAAGAAATAAACATGGAAAGTTCCAAGAAATTTTTGTGGTCCGATTCGAAATGTGTTCTTCACTGGATCAAAAGCAAAAAATTGATGCCAGTATTTCTAGAAAATCGGCTGAAAGAGATTCGAAAATGTGACATGGTTCAATTCCGCTATGTTCCTACTGCGGAAAATCCTGCAGATCTACCTACCCGAGGAAAGTCTACAGAAGAAATTCAAAGCTCGAATTTGTGGTGGCAAGGGCCAGACTGGTTGCGTGATCGGGAGTCTGCATGGCCACTGAACCTACCTGAGCCTATCACTGTAGAGTCTAATGTTATGAAGACTGCGGAGGTGGCTAATGTTGTAATCGCAGATGAAAATGCACATGAAATTGTGAACATACAGCTAGTCAAGTTTTCTTCGCTCAAGAAGCTGCTAAGAGTCACTGGCTATGTTGTTAGATTCACAGATAAGCTGCGAAGACGAAGTCAGGAAACTGGCCATTTAAAAGCGTGGGAGCTAAGAGAGGCTCGCCGCAGATGGGAAATTTATCTTCAGCGCCTCCATTTTGTATCTGAATTTTCTGCGATTGAATCAAAGAAATTGAATAAATCTGTAAGCCGACTTGGTATCTACATTGACCAAGAGGGACTGATGCGCTGCCGAGGACGTCTAGAAAATTCAAACTTGTCGACAGAAGCGAAGTTCCCAAAACTTTTGCCAAAAAATTGCTACTATACACAACTGATAATTGAAGGCTGTCATAGTCGTATGGGCCACACAGGGTCCCGGCATGTCTTAGCCTTATTACGACAAGACTACTGGATTCCACAAGGAAGACGCCAAGTAGAACAAGTGATCCGAAGTTGCAGAGTTTGCAAGCGTTGGGAAGGTGGACCGTATAAACCACCTAACCCTCCCCCGTTGCCGACTTGTCGGGTTAGCGAAGGGCTACCTTTCACGTGCACTGGCATCGATTACTTCGGACCCCTATTTATTCAAGTATATGATCCGACAGGTACGACATACAAGAAAGTGTGGGTGTGCCTTTTCACGTGTGCTGTAACCCGTGGAATACACCTGGAACTCGTCCTGGATATGACAACCGAAGAATTTTTGCTTTGCTTCCGTCGATTCGTGTCGCGACGAGGAAAGCCAAAAGTCGTTATATCCGACAACGCAAAGCAGTTCAAGCTTGCAAAACGTACGCTTGAAAAACAGTGGTCGTGCGTGTTGTCGAGTCAACAGCTCGGGGACTATTTTTCGGGGGAAGGTATTGACTGGATTTTCATCCCCAAGCACGCTCCGTGGATGGGGGGTTTTTACGAAAGACTCGTCGGGACAGTTAAGCGGTCTTTAAAGAAGATGATTGGAAGAAACTGTCTCGACGTAAGCCAGTTGACGACTTTGATAACCGAGGTTGAAGCGATAGTTAATTCCAGACCTCTGACTTACGTTGATAATAGCCCTGAGACCAGCGTCATTTTGACGCCGTCCCACTTTTTATCGGGTTACCAAAGTGTCGGAATGCCAAATTTTCTACACGATAAAGACCTGGAATATCAACCAAAAGAAAGCTCGGCAGACGTCTTAATTTCAAAGTGGCGCAAAGGGAACTCTCTCTTAAATAGTTTTTGGGCTACGTGGAAAAAGGACTATCTTGTCAACCTTCGAGAAAGAAGCGAGACTCTAAAAACGCGGGGGCAATTTCGGGGGGATCCAAAAGTCGGGGATGTGGTTTTGATTCATGATACTTTGCCCAGGGGACAATGGAAGCTGGGAAAAATTGAACGCCTTGTGGTGAGCCGGGATTCATTAATTCGTGCTGCCTTAGTTCGGTTGCCAAAGGGTGGGCTATTACAACGTCCCATCAAACTTTTGTATCCCGTGGAATTCTCGAATTGCCCTAAGGAAGAAATACCTCCTGCGGCCGGTATTTTACCTGATCCTAGTCAACAGCGACCGAAGCGAAATGGGGTTGGTCCTACGGCATGTATAGCCTAGGTAAGCGGAAGGCGGAGCTTCCACCAATCATTCCGCCAATCAAATACCCAATAATAAAAAAGCAACATCTGGTAGTCTCGATGAGTTTTTTTGGTGCGGTTGGAATAAGCGGTCGGTTTTGTTTTTGCGGTGATTGTTGTTTTCTGTTGGCAATTGGTGTGGATTTTTTGATCTGTTTCTGTGGCTTGACTTGAACAGTAAAGCTTGCATCGTAGCGACTGGACGTGTGCCGAACTTTCTTTGGGTGTGGATTCTTGCTGCTAAAAGAGGACAATTGTAAGTTCATTAATTCGCGAACTAGGGCAAATTAGCGATACGAAAACGCTAAGCCGTTAAGGGTTAAGGTCTTAGCGTTACAAAGTCCTATCCAAGTCCGAGAATTATTATTATGGCTGTTTTTTGCTTTTCTATTATTTTGACTGTGCAAATGCAATGACAAACCCACTGAACCAAAAATACAGCTTCAAGTTCGATTGTTTTTATCTGCGGCAGATGTCTGTGGGAAGGAACACATATGATTTAATTGAACAACCTTGATTTTCGACCCCTTGCTCTTAATTTTTTCCTGAGTAAAATAAACGTATTATCTTGAATCATCCACCAATCTCTAATTGAAACTGGTATCTTTGGTTTTGAGAGTTGAGATCAGCCATTAACTCAAGCAGGCAGTCTGACCGTGTGGACTGTTTTATGCATTCAACGAATAATGTTTTATCAAAGCGAAAAATGTTAGTTATTGTGTACTTTTCAATATATACTCTTAATTTCTGAAGCCGAAAAATGATGAAAACTCGATATTAAAAAACCCTGCAGGACTCTGATAGCATAATAGGCCAATTGGCAATATCCCTTTGGCTTTCAAATATGAATCAAAACAGAAGCGGAAGATAAACCTACTAAAAGTGTGTAGACTTTAACAAAAATTAAAAAGATGAAACAACAGAACACATATGAATCAAATTCACAACAAAATTTTATGACAAATGAAACGACAAAACCAACGCATACCAAATAAACGCCCAACAGCAGCTCCAAAAAAACCGATTTCTGGAAAACCAATCCAATTGCAAACAGACACCGAACAGCTATTTTTTTTACACACTTTGTTAAATTGCGTTAAATCAGCTATCAGGCCGACAAATTTAAAAAATAAAGTGCGTATTACCAAGTATTATTGGGTTTAAGGTAACGCTCAGCAACAAAACTCATGTTTGGCGCTCAGGTCATGCAATAAATAGCAATACCATTTTAATTGTATATCAAAGAGACAGCAAAAAAACTATTTACAATACAGTTCAGCACTTTAATGTGAATGTGTCAAATTTTATGACCATGCCGAATTTCCTATTCACACTAATTTTGTTTTTGACCTAGCTCAACGAAACTTTAACCGATTTTGATGATCTTGGTATCAATAGAAAGATCTCTTAAAAATCTAGACGTGATTGATCTTCGATTTTTCATTTTTATTTTTGATTTTGCAAAAAATTGATTTTTCAAAAATCAGTCGTGTTTGAGCGACTACAAAAAGTGCTGCGGGCCAAAATTTGAAAATCGAAAAACTTTCACGTCTGCATTTATATTCTTTCTTTCATTGTGCAAATTTTCAACTCAATCGCAAACGGCAGCTGGGACCCAGGTTCAAAAAAAGTAGTCGATTTCGCTACGCAAAAATGTAAGGTTTGCCCACACATTTCACTTTTTCAAAAATTAGACCTTTCCTAGGACTGCATATTTCCGTTGAAAAAGTTACAAGAAGCCATACTCAATTTTTTAAGAAATTAAATCAAAAATTGGACATTTTCGAAGATTTATCAGCTTTGTAGATTTTTTCATTTTGGATTTGCTATTTTCACGGCTAAATTACTCAGCAAAACTTCAACGTATTCTTAAGTTTAATACATCAATTTAAAGCTAAGAAACCGCATATTTCAATGATATGAGTAATCATTTTATATGAAAACAAAAATTTTTTTGCTACAGCTACAAAACTGTCCAAAAAATTAAAAAAAATTTTTATCACAATATGCACATCAAATGAAAGCTATTTTCATTTTGAACAACTTTCCTTCAAGACACTATGGTCAAAAATGTCGCTGAAAAAAATTAAACGCCAAAGTCGGTTCCCCTGAGCGCCATCTTAATAGGGCCTAAGTGAGCAGACAGTGTTCACCCAAACAACTACCTTAATCTGCTTTAATTTTTTCTAATATTTTAATTAACTATTTTGATTACATTCCCTTCTGCATTGCTCCATGTCTCGTGGACCAAATAAGTGGAGTTTCCGACTCTTAGCGTATTATTGACTCAAGTTTTAGCTCATACTTGCATAAATTAAGCTTTGCGTCAACAAAGTTGTAGACCTGTAAAACACACGAGGCAGATATAGCACTCCGCAGTCAGAAACATAAATCTTATTTGACCAGTTTTTATTCAGGAGTCAGGACTTCAAGCCATATATTTTAAACAAAATTAAAAAGAATTCTCTTTTTTATTTTAACTTTTAGAATGAGTGTTTACCAGTTGCCATCAACCTCCTAGTGAGTGACTTATTTTCTTGCTTTTGGACAATCAAAAAGTCTATATTTTTTAAACATTTCAATTTTATATTTTTGTAAACTTACTTGTATTTATATTTGTACTTGTATATTTGTAGGTATATTTGATGTCCTACTGTAACTTGGATGGTGTAATAGCGAGATCGGTTATGCGGGTAACAATTGTGTATTACTATAATTGATCCAATGATAAATACTAAGACTGTTCGTGTAACCACCTAATCGGATAGAACAGACGATATATACCCAAGTCTTGTTCGTTCTTGTTCGGACGGGTATCAGTGAATACGATTACAATAAAGATCGGATATTCACAAGTTGTTCACTACTAGACTTCACAATTCTTAAATCACTGCTCGCTCAGCAATCTCGCTCACAGGTCGCAGGTGCTCTCACCATCCTAGTCACCAGTAAACACCTACTCAGTTCACAGTTCATAATTTAATTCACCGCTGCCAATTTCAACAACAACGAAAACAAGCACGACATTTAAAAGCACCACGACTTCACAATTTCCAACATCAACACACTGAATTGCAACATTTCACAATATTCGGAAAACACTGGTCGTTCTCAGGGTCGAATTACCTAATTAATAATCGAAGCTGGTCGGTTTCCCTTTAAGTTATACGGTAGCTAGCAATAGCCAAAATTAATGTTTTGGTTTGCAACACGATACGCAACTTAAGCCGAACTAGGTTATTAATTTTAAGATAGAATGAGAAAATTTAGAATAGAATTTTAGGTTATGGTATTTTAGAAAAAATAATGAAAAGTAATTAATTTAAGAATGTTCGAACGTCCCCGTTACACTCTGCGACTTGAATTTCGAACGTCCCTGTTCGAACACGTGACAGCTAACAAAACAGGTATATAACATGCCATACATATAGTACAACAAGGTATACTGAAGCTGGTCCAATTAGCGAGGCATAAAATGAATAGATATACGAATACAAGTAAAAACATCAATGGTGTGATAACATATAGAGGAAAACAAACAATTATATACAGTTTTTTTATATACACAGCTGAATGACAAGTAGTGATTGAAGGATAAATGCCAAGATTAACATACTGCAGCAAAATTGTCAGCAATTATGGATCGATACAGTTTAATTACAAGCAATTAATATGATGGTTGGAATAATCAGACAATTGTCACTCCAAATAAATCAGTTCAAGAAAATAATGTTCGGCGGCCTCTCGCCTTTAGGAATCATAAGGGACAAATTACCGCCGGGGGTGCGATATAGGGGAAGCCAAGAGTGGAAGTTGGCATTGGGGTAGGAAGGGGGCGTTGGCATCAAGGTAATGTTAAAATACGATGTGAGTCCTGGCGGCTGAGCGTGGGCCGTGTTGAGGAATTCAGTAGCAAGGGGGGCCATTGGGGCTGTCAGGGGGGCAGTTTCCGGAGCAATGGTGGGGTTTGGGGTCACCATCGGATAAAGCTCAGTGTCTTGGGGCAAGTCGGTTGGCGTACAAGGGACAGTGTTCGAAACAGGATCGGCAGTCGGGGCGAGGGGCGCGTCGGCAACTGGTGATTATTCGTTTAAGGCCAGAGGGGGATGAGATGGGTCAGAGTCGATGAACGGGGCAGGGGTAACCGTGGTGGGCACATATGGGGAATACTGCATATGGTCGATACTTGACGCGGAGGCAGTGGGGATATAGGGGTCCAGTTTCGGTTGTGGTAGTTTAGAAAGAATAATGAAAAGTAATTAATTTAAGTTTGTTTGAACGTCCCCGTTACACTACGGTAAAAAGGAATCGATTTTCCACTGATACCAATATCATAAAAAAACTGGTTTAGTTTACCGCTCAACTTTCTGTAAAAGTTCCATACAATAGGTAAAATTAACAGGTAGTCCAATGAGTCAAAATTGTATAAAATTACATACAATTAGCAGGAAACTTTATCAACTAAAGAAACTATTTTTTAACACTTTTTGTATAAAATTATGTTACCGTGTCAAACTTCGAATAATCATGAATTAGTTTTTTGACGTAGCTCAACAAAGTCCCAACCGTTGTTTTAGTCCGAGCCAAAATTTCATATTCAATAACCATTGACGTCTGCATTCACTTTTTTCCTTCCCTCACCCTAGCAGACAGCAAGGAGCGATCTGGATGAAAAGAAGTAACCAAACAAAATGTTACAATTACCCACACAATTCCGATTTTGACAAAATATGCCTTGCATATTACTGCATGTTTCTAAAAAAGAACTTACCAAAACTCATTCCAATTCATACAGGGAGCTCATGGAATCAAGATTTACCTCAAAATTCAGTCAAAAGTTGATAAAAGCAAATTATTACTACTTAAGTAAATAGTATGACAAGAAAGAACCCCAATGGCAAAATATTGGATCACGTGATAGAGTCACGTGACTCTCACAACACTGTGCGTGATTGAATATTCGGCAAGCGACAACTGATACTATGCTTGTCTCATAATCATGATTCATATACCAAAATATAGCCCTTGCGCTTTTCTACTTGAACATTATTTTTGTTTTTGATTAGTCAGTGTGAATATTTTACAATCGTTATTTTTGCACTTTCGAGGTCGGTCTTTCAGCATTAAAAGCAGTGGTATCATCGCCTACAGCAATAGTTGCAAAAAATAAAAAATTTCAACTGGGCACAATAATAGGCTATCCTTGTGCCAAATTTCAGCCAAATTTGTACAGCAATAAGATATTGAATGCCGAAAATTACCGTGAGGACTGCTTAGTATAATTTTTTTAAGCCAGCAATTTTACTGTCCAATTGCGCTAAAACTTTGCAGAATTTTGGGGACCCCAGACCCTAGTAAAAACATTTTAGCTAGCTAAGCCATGTTTTACAGTTTTTTAGATAATTTTAAGAATGTACCAACCAACTTGTACACAAATTTTGGTAAAAGCGGGTTCACGGGCAAAAATGGATGTAAAAATTAATTTTGCCGTTTTGAACATTTTTCGACTGCTAATTTGTGTCTTCATAATGTGAATTGATAAATTTTTAATAAGCTTTTGCTCAATGTTCACCCATTTGGCAGTTAACACTAAAAACTATAAAATTTGGCAATTTTCCAAATATCTTGATATTGGTACCACATGAAAGCCCACATCATTTGAGTAACTTTGCTTCTTGACACAAGTCCGAATTCGTTAGTTGAAAAAAATTATGGTCCAATGCTTTGATTCCCGGAGCGCTTAAGGTAGCGCTCAGCAAAAGTCATGTTTGGCGATAACCTCATTGTAAAACGCTACTGTTGACCTGAGCTGAATTGTAATGATAAAGTCACTTTTCCAAACTTAAAGAAACACAAACGCAGATAGAGGGTATGGGTTTATTAAAAGTATGGTTATAGGGTTCACAATTATCAGGGTATAAGGATATAAGAAACAAAACAACAAATACATATATATATATATATATATATATATATATATATATATATATATATATATATATATATATATATATATATATATATATATATATATATATATATATATATATATATATATATATATATATATATATATATATATAGATAGATAGATAGATAGATAGATAAAGGTAGTTGAATAGACAGAAATAGGACTGCAAAGCGCGCGGGTTTGTGGCAAAATAAATGCCGAGTTCTCTCGCCAGGGGTTTATATAAGTTTTGGGTCCCAGGCGGTGCTGACGCAAAACACTTTGGCGCCGGATGTATAAAAAATTGTAAAATTTGGAATGTCATTCTTTTTACTGTCAAAAACTGGGTCTAATGGGCGATTTTGCCCAAGTACTTGCGTCAATGGGTGCTTTTTTTGGGACTCGAACCCGCTCAATTGGTGTCAATTATTTTTCGTTAACAAATGAAAATTTTAATTGGTCGCGTCAGCAATTTGTAATTTTTATGTTAGTTAAATTTTCTAAATTGTCAACACAGCAGCATTAGCTAGTTTTAATGGCACTCATTAACATCCCGTTGCAATTTTTTGCCAGCCAACGATTGTGCTGCAAGTCATTAGGTAGAAACTTTAGCAATGTTTTGTTTTTGCTCGGTATAGATTTTAGGTAGTTTGCTTATGTTCACAACTACCCCCCTCTTAAGTTGTGACTCCGTCACTAGGGTTCTCAGGGTCTCGGGGTAATGTGACTTATAGTTCACATAGGGTGCTCATACATGCAATCACATTACAATATAATTACAAATAAATAAGTATATCACAAAAAAACATGCAAGTTTCAATCGGGTTCAATCAGTACAGGGTTCTTTATAAGACTTCATTATTAATATAGTATCAAGTTCATCGGATAAGAGAGGTTAAATTGTCATCGGTGGTACAACATACGCAGCTGGGACACGTGCTGGAGAAGGATTCTCAAAAGGCAAAGGAGTCCCATGGGGGCCAGGGAAATGTAGTGTAGCATAGTTTCGGGTTTGTCAATATCGCTAGTGGGTATAATGTCAATACCGGCGAGTCCTTGCAATTCTACATGCATGATGGTTCGGGCTTTTTTCGACCATTTCCTTTTTGAAGTCATTCCGTGGGGTGGGTTCCGTTATGAGGGTTCTTCGTGCTCCTTTTTCATTAAGGGGGGGGCTACCCAGGTCATAAATCAAAGTTCTCCAATTTTGCTTATTTTCACATATATTACTCCCCCAAGGCACCTCTACCCCAGATAAGAATAATTAAGCTTGAAAGTGCAGTCTTAGTTGTCAGTTTATTTATATAGGCAAAAGTACGCCAAAAACCCTAAAAGTAGCCCTTTGTTGGAAGTTCTACCACAAACCACATTAAGCCAATCAAGCTCAAACTTGGCATAGTAGTAGCCCACATGTAAACGCAAAATCGTGTGATCCGGATTTTTGATATGTATTTACAAATTTAAAATCGAAGGCGAAATGTGAAAAAATGGCCGTTTTTTGGACCCGCCAAATTTGAGTGAATTTACATTTGACGTCATTGCTCAGGCCATGGGCAAAAATTTAAAAAATGTATCATAGAGTTTAAGATATGACATTAGGCTATCGAATCATGTAAGAATCAGCTTTGTCAGTATTAACAAAAATTTCGAGTAAAGGAACGAACGCTTTGTGAGCACAAAAAAACTTTTTTTGCGCCTATGATTTACATGTACAATTGAATTTTTGGGAGTCCCTAGTAAAAAATTGGCAAAAGCATTGGTTCCAGTTTGTTACATCTGCGATGCGCCTTCCCTGGGACTACATTGTGTGCAAATTTGAAGCGAATCGGAGAACCTAAAATTTTTACTTTTTCAGGTAGACCCCCCTTAAGGGTCCTAAATAGTTTAGCGTACCCGTTTCTGAGTTGGCATTCTGTGATGCCTTAATGTCACTAACACCAATAGTAATGACTATTAAGTCGAACTCGTGCAACCTTCGGAATTGTTGTAAAATGTCCACGGTTGATTGGGAACTCTCTGAGGACTGTAAGAGGAGTCCTAGAGGTCGTATGTTCGTGTGAATCGGGTGGAAGGTTATCTTTTTAGTAATAAACCATAATATCGGGTTCGTTGGGTAGATTGAGGGGTAAAAGTTCGGGTAGTCTGGTGCCTTGGGGTTCACCGGGTACAAAATTTTGCAGGGATAAACCGTACAGTACTTCACCGAAGAGGTCGCATTCGGTCGTCAGATTCGGGTGGCTATCGTAGGACAAGCCGCATCCTCTATATTGTTTAGCGATAATGTCCACGCGCCGCTCGAACACTTTGTTTTCCGCCATTCGGATCCTTGCGACTTCCGCGGCGATTGGGCCCATCGTGTCTCTGAATTCTTCTTTGCTCAGGGTAATATGCTTCTTTTGGTCGAGGTAGCGTTGAACGAACTGGTGGTTGTTGACGGCAATGAGTAACCAGGCCGCTTGAGACGCAGCTCTTCGGAATCTTCTACTGACTTTCAACAGAAAAAAATATAATACGGCTTCATATGCGCTCTTGAAAGCCACGCCACCAAAAGCCGGTTATCGGGTTTGGGTAGAAAAAGGATAGCGGGTCATCTGGGGTAATTACAAGTACTTCGTGATCAAGAGGTAGTCCAGGTTCAGAATATCTGTTACAGACCATAGGTTTCTTCGCTGGTGATGGTTGGGGACTGGGTGAACGCTTCGCTAATCTGGCTCGTTTGAAATTTGATTGAGAGGAAACTGAATAGTAACTAGAAATGTCCGAGAGGCTGATTGTATGGTTGCTCTCACCAGAATCACTCTGAGTATCTTCATCGTTGTCGGGGCTTAAAGGAGACTTCGAGGGTGAGTTGGGCATGTCCTGGTCGTCGCGAGATTATTCATTGGATTGATCTGCTGCTGAGAGTTCCGATTCTTGGGTAGAAATGGCTGTGGTCGTCTCGGATTTTTGGTCCGACGTGTCGTATTGTTTGTTGGGTTCATCGTCTGCCGTGCCGGTTGCGGTTTAAGGTGGTAGTGTCGCCAAAGCAGTTTTGCTCATAGGTTGCAAAAAGAGATCTTTTTGCTTTGAACCTGTACGTTCACTGAGAAACTAGTCCAATGCTATACTGTGTTAAATAAGTACTGCCAGACAGTAGACTACCAATATCTACCAATATCTTGAACCAATCACCGATTGTAAGCCAGACATCACACAATAAGGACATGAAAATTCAAAAAATTCAGCCAGATATCAGATTGGCCAGCTTGTGAAGCACACATAACGTGTCGACGCACGGTTTTTTGCCACAAATAAGAAAAAAAATTGAAGGTTTGTTTTTCTTTTGATTTTAAAATAAGCGTCTAAATTTTTCACAATTTATCATTAGTGCTGAGAGTACTTCACTGTTTACGCACTGTTTTACAGTTCAAATAGGTATTACTCCACAACCACTCTAACAATTTGCACTAAATTTTGTGTGCATAAACTACAACATATGTTCTTTTAGTCTATGTAAACAAACTAAACAAATAAGTTGATAATTGTGACGAAAAAATCGAATGTGAATAGGTTTTTAAAACGTCATTTTTCCGACTTTGCAACCTCACTGCAAACAGTATACTGCATCAATTTTGATGAAACTTTGCAAAAATACTTTCCTTAACATATATTTTCAAAATATATAAAGAACGATGTCGTATCTCTTTCTGAAAATGTTTTATAGTTACGCAAAATCGACTGCTTTCGCGACACTACCCCCTTAAACCAGCAGCGGGGCCTCTGTTTCGGTCGCAGCATCTGTCAGCGGTGGTCAATGTGGCTGCGCAGTACACATCCATCCACCGTCGTCCTCTGTCCACTTCTAGTTCCATTTCTTCAATTAGCGGTTCAGAAGTCGTCGCGGCACCGCCTTGGCTGGCCTCATACTGGTCTTTAGCAATTTCTTTGACTAGAGTGAGGTCAATATTAAGGAGCCGGATTGAGTAAATTGGGATCCCATGCTGTCTTCGGTGCACGTACAGGAACTCGGCTTCTAGGGTCACACCTTCCAGGGTCAGTGTCAGGACATCAATGACGTTCGGATGCCAGGGTAATCCTTGCTTTGGACTTGGCACATCCTGCAATCGACAGTGGTACGCCAAAGTGGGCTTTTTCAGGACGTCGTGTTTCTTGGGGAGGTACAGCAGGACTTGGTGTCGTTCGGTTTTTATTATGTCTCCCACATCTAGACGAAGCACGTTGAGAAACCGATCCTTGGTGGACAGGACGTGGCCAGGTGGTACTTTTTCCACGGGTCTTGACGGGCAATGCAAAAGTCTCCAACAGGTATTGGTTGCTGTAGCTAGATAGCTTGCTCATTTGTAGATGTCGGAATTAATAAATTCTCTTCAAGTATGATTTGGTTCTGGGACAATCGCAAAATGATGTGGTGGGGGTTTGTGATGGAGACACATTCCGTCTTGTACCAGGAGCCAAGGACGGGTTCTGGATCGAATCGCCATGCCGTAGTTGGGGGACGAGGATCTTTAATATCTCGATTTTGGGCATAGGTTGCAGACTTGACTATGCGTTCAAGTAATTGACGGTGCATGTCTTGCATACGGACGGTGGACTTGAGCAGCTCCGTTTTGTGTTCCTCGCTGATTGGTAGTAACGAGATGTGGGTCAAGTAATCCGCAAACGCCGCTTGGTATTGGGCATCATTGCTGACGAACTCGTTTGCGTGAGCAGACTCCATGTCTAGGGTAAAAATCTAAAAAAATTATATCATTCACAGTTTTTTAAGCTCATTTGCTATGTAGAGTACTGTCTGTATGAGTTAGGGTCATTGATAAAAATCAATAATTCTAATGAGGGTACTCTGGGTTAATAGTAGCTGGTGCTCATTGGGTATCATGGGTATTTAACTACGTTAACTATACCCATCCTAAGTTCATTCAAGTCAGTAGAGTACATGTACTTTTTCGTAGCTGTATCGGTAATAATGTAGGTGCATATTGGGTTCTCTCCTCAACACCTAATCATCTTCTGCTTCAACCTCAAGGCCCCAAGTCGTCTGGGTATCTGTCGGTGTTTCTGCCATATCATGGCCCTGATAGAGTTTTAGCCGAGTTTGGGATACCCACTGAGGTTGAAAGCGGTTAAAACCGTAGACTCTATCGTTTGATAGTTTTTCTACATAAGCATTAGCTTAATTTATTTTTGTTATTTTAAGGGGTCCACACCATTTGTGATTCAACTTGTTATAATGGTGTCGTTTTTGCTGAGGGTTAAACATCAGCACCAAGTCTCCTATTTTTAGATTACTATGGGTTTTCTTATAATACTGGGTTTTCTGTTGGCACTTTGAATGCTCAATTGCAGTTCTAGCTTTTTCATATGCTTGTTTTAATGTACACGCTAGCTATACCACGTATTCCAACTCGTCTACGTACGTGGTGAGAGGTCGGACTTGGTCCACTTCTCGTGGCAAAACCGTATAACAGGCAAAAAGTCGATGATGACTAAACTGCTGTGCGGTATGCCAAGAGGGCTAGGGGTAAACACTGGTCCCATTGTTTTTGTTGGGTATCTGTGTACATAGAAATGGCAGTGGCCAGGGTTTCACCGAACTTCTCCACCAATCCGTTGGTCTGAGGGTGGTATGCTGTAGTGAATGTTTTCTCAGTTGCTAAAATTCTGCAGACTTCACGTAGCAAGTCACTCACAAAATTCGATCCACAGTCATTTAGTAAACGGCGGGGTGCTCCATGTCGACACACAACCTCGTTGACAAACGTCCGTGCTATTGTTTCGGCTGAGGTTTCGGGTAAAGGAAATGTTTCTGGCCATTTGGTTAGGTACTTTGTGAAGACTACAATATAAACATTTCCATGCAGAGTTAGTGGTAATGGTCCAACGATGTCCACGGCGAGCATATCGAATGGTTCTTCTATTGGGATCGTTTGCAGCGGGGTTCTTTCGGTGCGCAGGGCAAACATTCTTCACAGTATTGGTTTACAACAGCTATCATGGTTGGCTAGAATAATCTTTTCTCTATTTTTTCCAGGGTCTTTTCATAACCAAGATGTCAGCCGATTGGGTCGTCATGGTACATTTTAGTGAAATCACCAACGATTGAGGTAGGTACCACAAGCTGTGGCTGCTTCCGTTTGGATTGTGTCGAACTACTGTACAGCAAACCATTTTCAATAAAGTATTGAGGCGTTAATCGTTTCACGTAGGCGGGCTTTTTTTTGCCCGTGGGTAAGTATCTTGATTCCAAGTATTGGGAAAGAAGTTTTAACTCGGGGTCCTTCTGTTGTTCTTCCACAAAGCCGGAAACAAATGGCCGCAAGACGCAGACGTACCATTGTTTATATACAGGCGACACAGCGTCAGTGTTTTTGTGTTTTTGTCCCGCTCAGTGCTTTATACTCATGATTAGAGTATTCTTGCAAAGTAAGGGCCCATCCTGCTAATCGTCCGTCTGGCTTTTTCGTTTGCAGTAGCCATTTGAGCGCGGAATGGTCGGTGACTACGGTAAATGTGGTACCATACAAGAAAGGACAAAACTTTTTCACTGCCCAGACCACTGCTAGGGCTACTTTCTCGGTGATACTGTAATTTCGTTCGGTTTTGATAAACTTCGGCTGATGTCTACGATCTGATGCAGAGCAGCTCCAACTCCTGCATCACACGCATCTGTATACAAGATGAAGGGTTTTTGAACGTTTGGGAATGCCAAAGTTGGTGCGGTGGTCGGTCTGGTAATGATACTGGTACTACTGATACTCGCAAGACTCGTTCCACAAGAAGAGTTCGTTCTTCATCAGGAGTCTGTTTATTGGTTGTGCTATTTTCGAAAAACCGCGTATGAATCGTCTGTAGTACGAGGCGAAACCTAGAAATTTGCTCACATTTCGCACTGATTGTTAAAAAATTCAAGATTCAATTCTCGAGCAGCTGGAAAAAAGCTGGAGCAGCTGAAAAAAAGCTGGAGCAGCTGAAAAAATTCGGGAACTGCAGCGTTGTCATAGCAACGGAGCGGCTAGCCTATAGTGACCGCCATACTTATCCGCTTTTTTTCAGCTGCTCCAGCTTTTTTTCAGCTGCTCCAGCTTTTTTCCAGCTGCTCGAGCAGCTGGAAAACAGCCGGAAATGGCGAAAAAAAGCTGCAGCTTTTTTTCAGTTGCTCGAGCAGCTGAAAAAAAGCTCAATGTAAACACGGCTTTAGTTCACGCCTCGACGAAATAGATTTGCAAAAATATCTGAGGGGCGGGCGGTTAAATGACCCAAAGTAGGGTCCTCTCTCGTCCTTTTTCCAGACTAATATTGTCTTTTGTTGGTATAATCACCTTGGCCCTTTCTTGTTTTTTTTCTTTTCTTTAATTTTCTTGTTCGTACTTACTGTTTTGCTAACCTTTTTTTCCTCCCTTGCTGAATTATCTTGCATTGTTTGTTTTTGTTTTCTTTTGTTATTTTTCATTCAGTGCATATTGGCCCGAATTCACATACTAAGAGTTAATCACATACTAACGCTAAGCGTTTGCTAAGTGTTAGCGCTTACTTTGTACCAAACTGTTATTCACAAAATAAACGCTTAAAAATTAGTGTTATACTAAACTTAGCGTTTAGCAACTTTTGTGCTTAGTTTTAGCTTTGGCTTGGAGTGCGTGCGCTGCCTGCTTGCTGTGGATCCGGAATTCGTTATTTATCGGCATCAGTAGCGTAGCCAGGATCGAGTTGAGAGGGGGGCCAAAGTGCCTTTTTGCCCGAAAAATTTTCGAAGTTTGTCTACCGGGGGCGGGGGGGGGGGGGTGCTACGCGACCCAAATTTTTTATCCAAGGGGGGGCTCAAATCGCTGAGGGGGGGCCAAATCGCTGAGGGGGGGCCAAAACCGCTGAGGGGGGCTTTGGCCCCCCGGGCCCCCCCCTGGCTACGCCACTGATCGGCATATCCATTTGGTATTTATAAATCCGATTGTAGATTTATTTAAATTACTATTTCTTATTAATACTATATATTTTTCTCGAACTATACATTTGTAAAAAAATGTTTTCAGCAGGTGGATTCCTGAAAAATGCAAAATCAGCTCTACATGTTTCAGGGGACATATCGTGAAAAATATAAATTTTCAAATAGAAGTTCTTGAAGAAAAATTACTTCCATTAACATGCTCTACTCAAAAATGTAAAAAACGAATTTTAACAACAAAGTGCATTTTTTATTTTTGGCGATTAAACGAGCAAAATGGATCGAATTGGTCGGAAAATGTCACTAATATATCCTAAATTGCATGCCCTTTCTTCCCATGGCGGCCAAAAACCTCCCCCTCTCCCTATCCCTTCCCCACACCATCCCCTAACTAAGCGCTTAGCTCTTAGGGAGCTCCCGAGGTCCCTAAAGTTAAGCGCTTAATTCTAAGCCAAACACTAAATTTTAAGTATGTGAATACAAAATTGATACGCTAAGTTAAGCGTTAGTGTTTGCTAAGCGCTTAAGGTGGTACTAACGAATGTGCAGTTTTTGCATTTTTTTCTTTATTAATGATCCGTTTCTCTTGAAACTTCGCACGATTATTATACAGACTAGTATACACTTGCATGCAAAAAATTGTGTTTCAGACACTAGTTGTTACTGTGTTATGAAATTATATTTTTTCTGCTACACATCTGCTCTTACTGACAACATATTTTTCTTCATAACTTGACAAAGTGATGCCCATAAGACGTGAAATTTTGCATATACATTCTGCATACTAATGCACATACGCTTGTGAAAAATCGTTTTCGAACAATTTATAAATTACAAGTTATTTTTCTTTTCATAAGCTTACTACGTTCGTATCAGTTGTTTCAAGCTAAACTTTTTGATTTATTTGTAATTTTATAAAAACTATTTTATTAGCAATATGGAAGGCTTTGTTCAGTGCCATGCTGACAGTAATAGTCAATCTACGGCACCGACCGGTAATATATTGACAAATTTATCCATGATTATATCCATAAAATAGGCCATAGTTTAGTCATAGACCAAGTTTTTACACGGCGGCCTCAGCCGCGTACATACTATTAGTGTTTGTGACCGGCCGGAATTTTCGGCCGGCAGGTGAAAATCGGCTAAAAACAAAATTGCTAATCGTCAAAATCGGTTAAAAACACCGGCCGGCCAGCCAGATTCAACCGACTGACACTGACAAAATTAGGCCAGCATAACAATCCGGCAGGCTAAGTTTATGCCAAAATGACACTCTGGACTGGTTTTTTCCAAAAAATTTGGCCGCACCGGCCGGCGCATTATGGCACTCAAGTTTCAGCGTCAATACGTTCAATTTTGGAGCTGAAGTAGGCCCGAAAACATCACGTATGATGGAGTGAAGTTCAGCCGAGCGCACATTATTTTTTGCAGGAACTTTAGCTACGTATACATAGTAGTAGTTATGCATATATAAGCAATATGACATATAAACTTTTTCTCATTGAAACGTTTTTAACAATTTCTTTGTAAACTTGGAGTCTTTGTTTGTTAAAAATTTAGGTTTGATAAATTTTGTTGCCGCGTTTCATATTAGAAAAATATCCTCAGCACTGCAAGTATGTCGCAACTAACTCCATCCGAAATAAATTTAACTCTACTCGCAAAATGTGCTGGTTATCCCACTAGCTCCACAAATCAATTTATACAAAACTATACAAACCCTATAGTACGAGCATTATTGCTCAGTGTATACACCAGCATAAAATGTATTCTATGAACCTGTCATGCTAAAGCCATGGAAACATAAATAAATGTTTTCTGCATTTTTTTACTGTCATGCAAGGGCGTAGCCAGGCGGGGGGTCGCGGCCGCGGGGGTCGTGACCCCCCCTTTTGGTCGAACCTGAAGAAGTTGTCAACAAAGGTCCCCCCTTTGGTTTTTATAGCCTGCCCTAAAAAACTTTCTGATACGTCTCCAATTGACCAAATTTGGCCTAAAAATCAGAAATTTCCCCCCAATTTTTTTCTGGGGGGTGCCGCCCGCAGACCCCTGCGACTATCTGGCTTACTATTCTTTGTTAATATCTTTCGCCAAAGCCTATGCATGTATACACTAGTACATAATGCTACATTTACTTGTGCAACACACTGTCTGGTGTGACGGTATATTTCCAAACGGTATAGCTCTGTCTGGTGTGTCTTTCGTTTTAATTTTTCTGTCAGAAAAAATTTCCATGCTGCCAACCCCAAACGCCTTCAACTTTGGGGTTTAGTATCTTGTGTTTGTAAACGTCTGACCTAAAAAAATTTCTGATACATCTCCAATTGACCAAATTTGGCCTAAATATACAAAAAATTTTCCTGGGGGCTGCCGCCCCCAGACCCCTGCTGTTCTGTGGTTGATTATGCCTTGTTATTATATGTCATCAAAGTCTATGCATGTATACAGGAGTAGATTGTGCTGCATTTACTTGTGTAATACACTGTCTGATGTGACGTCAGACGATCCTGTCTTTTGTTTAAATTTTCCTTTCTGATAAGTATTCGGTGGGCCAAATTCGGCCTAAAAAATTTTTTTCTAGGGGCTGTCGCCCGCAGACCCCTGCAACCTATGGCACAATGGTCTTGCGTTTACCATGCGCGTGTGAATACTCAAATCGCGAAAAACGTCATTTCAACTTCAAAATTGTTATAACTGAGTAACCAAAAAAAGTTGACAAGGTGCGACCCCCTCCCCGTTTTCAAAATCCTGGCTACGCCCCTGCTGTCATGCGTAACGGACTTTCGTAATTTCGAGCTAGCGCTATTTTTTCTATAGGCAGACATCATTTTTAATCCGTTATATTCCATAAAACATTGGTTTTGTTATGCTGCAGACTCACGTGCCCTACTGTATTCGGCGTCAAACTGCGCGTATATTATATGACAAATATGTTTCAGTATCCCGCTATCACACCCTAATGTTTCTATTTTTCGTGAACGCTCGTCATATCTATTCTTTGAAGGGGGTTTGTAAAATTTAGGTTTAGGCTTAGTTTGGGGTTTAGACAGCAGTAAACACTTTTTCAGTTAGACGTCATCCTAAAACGTTACTTACAACTACATTGTTACCATTTCACGCAAACCTGGTCAATACATTTTGTTTCAGCTAGTTTTTAGACTGCACTTATTTGTAACTATACAAGCAACCGATCTTATAAACGTTCCATGCTGGAACACTATATCCTAGCCCAAAGTCGATATGTAATTATGCAGAGGGATCTCCGAGTAGATTACAGTGCAAAATATGTGCTATTATGTGCTATTACCGACTGTCGCTCGTATGCCTCGACTAGCGCGCAAATCTGCTCGACTCAATACAATCTATTTATTACTCCATTACAAATTTTCAACGTGAACTTTTTATTTCAATACGCGAGAAAAATAAAAGCAACTGTAAAGAACAATACAGAACACATTATGTACCAGAATCACACACAATACAAATGACGCAAAAAGTCCAAACACTTTATAGTCCTATAGTCAGCAATCAGGAGTAGCAGTAAATCAGCACTCATCAGTATTCAGTAAACATCGGTGTGGCACTCTTTAGTACATAATCGTTAGAGAATTAAAACTACGAAAATTTTCTGAAAAGTTGAAAAGTTATAAATTTTGCTCAAATTGTTCAAAAATATCACCAAAAACCTTTGTGACTAGCTTTGATCTACCAGTTATTTTTTGTCATTTAGTATATCAACCCCATCCCCAACCAAGATATTCTATTTTACGTCTTCATATTAATATTCAAATAAACTGTCAAAAGTAAAAAATCGATAACAATAACTGACAAACCAAACAAAAAAGTTTAAATACAAAAAACAACAACAAACTAGTAATCTTCAATACGAGCGGCCAATCCACACAGCAGCGAAAGTTTCCAAAGTTATGTGGACTGCCTAAAACAACCATCATCACTGTACAATAACATAAGCTAATTTCCAACCACAATTAGCAAATTACATCACATTCTTGCTTATGCAACAGTCCAACACAGCAATAAACGTTAACGGTATCTAGGTATACATTTTTTCAGAATCATAATTATTTGCTATGAAAATAAAAAGCAGAGTACATATTACATCCATCCTTTCGTATGGCAGTCCAGCGCATAAAATCACAACTGAATCGCGCCACAAGTTGATTTCATGCACTATTTGCCACGTGATTATGTAGTACTTTTGCCGGGTAAACGGACATACACCTGTTAGGACTGTAAACCTTATGAGAATAAATTAAGCCGCACCAATTAAAACGCCGTAATATATACTGGAACAGATCAAATTTAAATTTACTGTCGTTGGAGCAGTGCTTGAACTGCAACCTTAGCGTTCAGCAATCCAGTTTTTTACTTCTTTAGGTAGTACAATCGGCGTAGTGGAATGGTTCTCCTGAAAAAAAGTAAAAAAGTATGGTCGTTGAGTGAAATGACAACACTACACCGTGGAAATTACAAGACATTTTTATTGGCAAGCTTTACAGAGCGTTAGACGTGTTATGTACCCATTCGTGGGCCAAAACAGATCAATACTAGAAATGAGTAGAAAGTCGTCTATAAAATGAATGTTCTGACTAATTATAGTAACTAACAAGTTGTAACGACCTAATGTTTTACCCAATCTAAAAAGGAATTCAAATTCAGTTTGTAATAAAAGTTTATATTTGCTTCATGCCGATAATATGAAAGGCTATGTACTCTTGCTAATATGCAAACTAATATCTGAAGATAGACTGAAGAGATAAATGACGTATATTACATAAAAATAATACATAATAATAATTTTGAAACTAAGCTTAGATTTGTTTCATGCAATCATTAACATACTCATCTTTTACGTTTATACCAATGTCATCAATTTTAAGGACGTGCTTTTGAGGTGTTTTAAATACAGGTTAATATTTTTTGGCTATGTTGCGGCAAGCACAAACCTTGTTGATGCGCCCACAGAGAATTCGGTAAAGTTTGGCACGTGATTCTTTTCCAGCTTCCGGTAGCAGTTGGTGAAAGTGACGAGTAAACGCTTCACAATCTTCCTTGTTAAAGCTAAACATGAAAACACCGGTAATACAAAATGAGTACATACACATGCCTTTACTTAATTTACTAGCAAACAAAACATAGGATACTAAACAACTATGGATCACGTTTTCACATAAAGCGAGTTCAGAATGAGGGTGGGTCAAGTAATCCGCAAACGCCGCTTGGTATTGGGCATCATTGCTGACGAACTCGTTTGCGTGAGCAGACTCCATGTCTAGGGTAAAAATCTAAAAAAATTATATCATTCACAGTTTTTTAAGCTCATTTGCTATGTAGAGTACTGTCTGTATGAGTTAGGGTCATTGATAAAAATCAATAATTCTAATGAGGGTACTCTGGGTTAATAGTAGCTGGTGCTCATTGGGTATTATGGGTATTTAACTACGTTAACTATACCCATCCTAAGTTCATTCAAGTCAGTAGAGTACATGTACTTTTTCGTAGCTGTATCGGTAATAATGTAGGTGCATATTGGGTTCTCTCCTCAACACCTAATCATCTTCTGCTTCAACCTCAAGGCCCCAAGTCGTCTGGGTATCTGTCGGTGTTTCTGCCATATCATGGCCCTGATAGAGTTTTAGCCGAGTTTGGGATACCCACTGAGGTTGAAAGCGGTTAAAACCGTAGACTCTATCGTTTGATAGTTTTTCTACATAAGCATTAGCTTAATTTATTTTTGTTATTTTAAGGGGTCCACACCATTTGTGATTCAACTTGTTATAATGGTGTCGTTTTTGCTGAGGGTTAAACATCAGCACCAAGTCTCCTATTTTTAGATTACTATGGGTTTTCTTATAATACTGGGTTTTCTGTTGGCACTTTGAATGCTCAATTGCAGTTCTAGCTTTTTCATATGCTTGTTTTAATGTACACGCTAGCTATACCACGTATTCCAACTCGTCTACGTACGTGGTGAGAGGTCGGACTTGGTCCACTTCTCGTGGCAAAACCGTATAACAGGCAAAAAGTCGATGATGACTAAACTGCTGTGCGGTATGCCAAGAGGGCTAGGGGTAAACACTGGTCCCATTGTTTTTGTTGGGTATCTGTGTACATAGAAATGGCAGTGGCCAGGGTTTCACCGAACTTCTCCACCAATCCGTTGGTCTGAGGGTGGTATGCTGTAGTGAATGTTTTCTCAGTTGCTAAAATTCTGCAGACTTCACGTAGCAAGTCACTCACAAAATTCGATCCACAGTCATTTAGTAAACGGCGGGGTGCTCCATGTCGACACACAACCTCGTTGACAAACGTCCGTGCTATTGTTTCGGCTGAGGTTTCGGGTAAAGGAAATGTTTCTGGCCATTTGGTTAGGTACTTTGTGAAGACTACAATATAAACATTTCCATGCAGAGTTAGTGGTAATGGTCCAACGATGTCCACGGCGAGCATATCGAATGGTTCTTCTATTGGGATCGTTTGCAGCGGGGTTCTTTCGGTGCGCAGGGCAAACATTCTTCACAGTATTGGTTTACAACAGCTATCATGGTTGGCTAGAATAATCTTTTCTCTATTTTTTCCAGGGTCTTTTCATAACCAAGATGTCAGCCGATTGGGTCGTCATGGTACATTTTAGTGAAATCACCAACGATTGAGGTAGGTACCACAAGCTGTGGCTGCTTCCGTTTGGATTGTGTCGAACTACTGTACAGCAAACCATTTTCAATAAAGTATTGAGGCGTTAATCGTTTCACGTAGGCGGGCTTTTTTTTGCCCGTGGGTAAGTATCTTGATTCCAAGTATTGGGAAAGAAGTTTTAACTCGGGGTCCTTCTGTTGTTCTTCCACAAAGCCGGAAACAAATGGCCGCAAGACGCAGACGTACCATTGTTTATATACAGGCGACACAGCGTCAGTGTTTTTGTGTTTTTGTCCCGCTCAGTGCTTTATACTCATGATTAGAGTATTCTTGCAAAGTAAGGGCCCATCCTGCTAATCGTCCGTCTGGCTTTTTCGTTTGCAGTAGCCATTTGAGCGCGGAATGGTCGGTGACTACGGTAAATGTGGTACCATACAAGAAAGGACAAAACTTTTTCACTGCCCAGACCACTGCTAGGGCTACTTTCTCGGTGATACTGTAATTTCGTTCGGTTTTGATAAACTTCGGCTGATGTCTACGATCTGATGCAGAGCAGCTCCAACTCCTGCATCACACGCATCTGTATACAAGATGAAGGGTTTTTGAACGTTTGGGAATGCCAAAGTTGGTGCGGTGGTCGGTCTGGTAATGATACTGCGGAAGGCAGTCTCGCAAGACTCGTTCCACAAGAAGAGTTCGTTCTTCATCAGGAGTCTGTTTATTGGTTGTGCTATTTTCGAAAAACCGCGTATGAATCGTCTGTAGTACGAGGCGAAACCTAGAAATTTGCTCACATTTCGCACTGATTGTTAAAAAATTCAAGATTCAATTCTCGAGCAGCTGGAAAAAAGCTGGAGCAGCTGAAAAAAAGCTGGAGCAGCTGAAAAAATTCGGGAACTGCAGCGTTGTCATAGCAACGGAGCGGCTAGCCTATAGTGACCGCCATACTTATCCGCTTTTTTTCAGCTGCTCCAGCTTTTTTTCAGCTGCTCCAGCTTTTTTCCAGCTGCTCGAGCAGCTGGAAAACAGCCGGAAATGGCGAAAAAAAGCTGCAGCTTTTTTTCAGTTGCTCGAGCAGCTGAAAAAAAGCTCAATGTAAACACGGCTTTATTTCACGCCTCGACGAAATAGATTTGCAAAAATATCTGAGGGGCGGGCGGTTAAATGACCCAAAGTAGGGTCCTCTCTCGTCCTTTTTCCAGACTAATATTGTCTTTTGTTGGTATAATCACCTTGGCCCTTTCTTGTTTTTTTTCTTTTCTTTAATTTTCTTGTTCGTACTTACTGTTTTGCTAACCTTTTTTTCCTCCCTTGCTGAATTATCTTGCATTGTTTGTTTTTGTTTTCTTTTGTTATTTTTCATTCAGTGCATATTGGCCCGAATTCACATACTAAGAGTTAATCACATACTAACGCTAAGCGTTTGCTAAGTGTTAGCGCTTACTTTGTACCAAACTGTTATTCACAAAATAAACGCTTAAAAATTAGTGTTATACTAAACTTAGCGTTTAGCAACTTTTGTGCTTAGTTTTAGCTTTGGCTTGGAGTGCGTGCGCTGCCTGCTTGCTGTGGATCCGGAATTCGTTATTTATCGGCATCAGTAGCGTAGCCAGGATCGAGTTGAGAGGTGGGCCAAAGTGCCTTTTTGCCCGAAAAATTTTCGAAGATTGTCTACCGGGGGCGGGGGGGGGGGGGGGTGCTACGCGACCCAAATTTTTTA
>JASANF010013362.1:0-28031 GCA_030248245.1 Trissonchulus sp. WLG1_4
TTCTTCAGCTTAAAATATGAAGCTGACAAAATCATGCACCCAAAATCAGTGGCGGATCTAGGAATTTTTCATGGGTGGGGGCTCGGACGCCTAGCGACGATTCGGCCTCGTGACGATTCGGCCTCGTGTCGACACGCCGCTCGGACCCCGATAGGCCCCTGACCAACAGGCCCCATTTTTTTGAAATGAGCTAAAATGCACTTAAGGGGGTAGTGTCGCGAAAGCAGTTTTGCTCATAGGTTGCAAAAAGAGATCTTTTTGCTTTGAACTTGTATGTTCACTGAGAAACTAGTCCAATGCTATTCTGTGTTAAATAAGCACTGCCAGACAGTAGACTACCAATATCTACCAATATCTTGAATCAATCACCGATTGTAAGCCAGACATTACACAATAAGGATGTAATAATTCAACTAATTCAGCCAGATATCAGATTGGCCAGCTTGTGAAGCACATATAACGTGTCGACGCACAGTTTTTTGCCACAAATAAGAAAAAAGAAAAATGAAGGTTCGTTTTTCTTTTGATTTTAAAATAAGCGTCTAAATTTTTCACAATTTATCATTATTTCTGTGAGTACTTCACTGTTTACGCACAGTTTCACAGTTCAAACAGGTATTACTCCGCAACCACTCAAGCAATTTGCACTCAATTCTGTGTGAATAAACTACAACATATGTCCTTTTAGTCTATGTAAACAAACTAAACAAATAAGTTGATAATTGTGACGAAAAAATCGAATGTGAATAGGTTTTTAAAACGTCATTTTTCTGACTTTGCGACCTCACTGTAAACAGTATACTGCATCAATTTTAATGAAACTTGGCGAAAATACTTGCCTCAACATATATTTTCAAAATATATAAAGAACGATGTCTTATCTTTTTATAAAAATGTTTTACAGTTACGCAAAATCGACTGCTTTCGCGACACTACCCCCTTAAGGGGGTAGAGTCGCGAAAGCAGTTTTGCTCATAGGTAGCAAAAAAAGATCTTTTTGCTTTGAACTTGTACGTTCACTGAGAAACTAGTCCAATGCTATACTCTGTTAAATAAGTACTGCCAGACAGTAGACTACCAACATCTACCATTATTTTGAACCAATCACCGATTGTAAGCCAGACATTACACAATAAGGACATGAAAATTCAAAAAATTTAGCCAGATATCAGATTGGCCAGCTTGTGAAGCACACATAACGTGTCGACGCACAGTTTTTTGCCACAAATAAGAAAAAAGAAAAATGAAGGTTCGTTTTTCTTTTGATTTTAAAATAAGCGTCTAAACTTTTCACAATTTATCATTATTGCTGTGAGTACTTCACTGTTTACGCACAGTTTCACAGTTCAAACAGGTATTACTCCGCAACCACTCAAGCAATTTGCACTAAATTTTGTGTGCATAAACTACAGCATATGTCCTTTTGGTCTATGTAAACAAACTAAACAAATTAGTTGATAATTGTGACGAAAAAATCGAATGTGAATAGGTTTTTAAAACGTCATTTTTCCGACTTTGCGACCTCACTGCAAACAGTATACTGCATCAATTTTGATGAAACTTGGCGAAAATACTTGCCTCAACATATATTTTCAAAATATATATAGAACGATGTCTTATCTTTTTCTAAAATTGTTTTACAGTTACGCAAAATCGACTGCTTTCGCGACACTACCCCCTTAAGGGGGCAGTGGCGTATTTAGGGGGGGGGCTGGGGGGGCTGCAGCCCCCCCCCTTAGCGATTTGAGCCCCCCCCCCTTAGAGGGTCGCAGCCCCCCCCCCCTTTCCGAAACTTCAAAAGCTGACAAGTGTTTCTGATACCTCCACAATTGACAAATTCTACCTTCAAAATTAAAAAAATCTCTAAGTTTTTTCCATTCTGTTGATGTTTTTTCGGCTCAGATACCTTTTTTCTTTGTGCATGCCTATATATATGCCAGGTCTATTATCATATTCTGTGCTAATTGATTAATGTCTCACATGTTTGTATAGTTAGATAGGGTAACAAATACAAAATTAAATACAAAGTATACTATTTTTTGCTTTGCTGCATACATGTTTGTATTTTATTGTTTGTATTTTTTTGCATACATGATATTTTTTACGATTTTTTCACTTTTTGTTAATTTTAATTTTTGAAGCATTATTACACCAATCTGCAGTGGCGTAGCCACAAAAAATTTCGGGGAGGGGGGATGAGGTTTCTTTGTAACGTTAAAAATGCATTTAATTGCTATTTTAACGCTAAAAACGACACATATTAGCAATTTTCGGCCAATTTATAGTTTCTGTATAATAAAATTAGCCACAGTCGACCATTTGGAACTTTGAATAATGATCTGCTAACGGCAAGTGTATCCGCGTCTCGTGTGTCAATTTTCAACCCTAAAATTGCAACACACATCAGAAACGGTCGTTCTTGACGACGGATCAGAAAAAGCCACCTGGCAAAAGCATATTGCAACGATAAATCATCGCAAAACCCCAATTTTTGAACGCAGCCATAAAATAGCCTACGCTGGCCCATAGCACAAAAAGATTCACTCCAACTCTTATGTACGCAGCTGTACACAACGGGCTTTTACGCCAAATGGACGTGACTTTTGTTCCCCGCTCGACTATATATAACGTAGGTCATAGGCCCTTGGGCCTATTTTTTGATCCATGAGCTTAAATAATAATGTTTAATATTTTAAAATTATATATTTTTGTTTATTTTATGTCAAAAGTGCAGTTGTCAGTGCAATGTAGATGGTTAAAACCTCAAAAAAGCTAAAACTTCAAAAAGTGTAGTTTTCATTGCAATGTCGATGGTTAAAACCCCAAAAAAGCTGAAACTTCTGGGGGCTGCCGCCCCCAGACCCCCGCATTGCTAAATGCTAGCTGTAGATCCACTACATTTCTTTATTTCATGTAAAAAGTGCAATTTTCAATGCAATTTCGATGGTTGAAATCTCAAAAAAGCTTCAACTTCTGGGGGCTGCCGCGCCCCCAGACCCCTGCAAAGTTAAGTGCTTGCTGCAGATTCACTATTGTAGTTTATCGATGGTTACAATTACAAAAAAGTCCGAGGGTTGCCGTCCCCGCCAGACCCCCTTTGATCGGCGGTGGCTCACAGTTGCTCCGCGCCCCCCCCCCCGGTCGCAGCCCCCCCCTTTGCGAAATCCTGGATACGCCACTGTAAGGGGGCGCTCCGGGAATCAAGGATTTGGGCCGTATTTTTTAAAAACAGCCAAAATGACCTATCATTCTTGAAGGAAAGTTGCCCAAAATACTATTTCTGATGTTTTGACGTGCATATCTCCATAGCAAAAAATTTGGAAAAAATTGGACAATTTACTGATTTTATTCAACTTTTACACAAATTCAGCAAGTAAGCCAGTGCATCAACGCTTTTTGAGGTTTTGCAAACAAACGATACGTAGATTTTATTAGTCGTAATGAAAAATTAAAACAATTTTATTACGTTCTGTGCAAAAAAATCGCACAAGAAACCATTTTCAGAAGCAGCAGACTCAAATATAGTCTGTGTGAATACAAAACCAATTTTTCGGCATTCGATTATAAAATGCTGGTAAGATATTTTTCTACAAAATTTTACACAATTATAGCCTTATAGCTCTGCGCAGTTGAACAACTTTTTAGTTTTTTAAAATAAAGCTTAGAAATTTTTTTATATAAATTTTATTGCTCAGAGTTCGACTTCGAAAACACATAATGATATTTTTTATCCAAACCTGACATAATTGTTAAAAACCAAAAAAATGTTCAACTAGAAAAGCGCACAAGCTACATTTTGGTATATAAAGTGTGACTATACGCAAAGTATAAGCAGAGTTATCGTTTGCCGAAAATTCACTCACGTTTGGTGCTCTGGGAGTCACGTGACATGATCACGTGATTTGAAATTTTGCCTCCAGTGTTCTTTTGTGCCATAGTACATATATGTACAGTAAAGTTTGACATTTGCCATTTTTTTGCTAGTTTTCGATGTAACCCCCGATTCCCGGAGCGCCCCCTTAAGGTGGTAGTTCCAGAATCGCAGTTTCTTAACATGAGGTTATTTTCAAAGCTCTTTTTCAGAGCGAGCAGGGATAAAATGGCTACAATTTTTTGAAACAAGACTCAAACCTGTCTAGTTTCACGTATTAACCACTGATAAAATCGCACGTTAAGGCCGATTCACACGGTGCGTTTTTGCCGCTTTCGATTTCGTCGCAAAACGCAAGACGCAGGGTGTCGCACACAAAACGCAGCATCTGAACAAACGTTGCGTCTCGCAAACTATTTTGCTGCGTCTTTACTGTTTTAAAAATATGATAAACAGCTTTGCTAATATTGTTGAAACCAACACGTCCGCAGCATCAAAGCGCACTGAAATCGCAGGCCGAATTGCAGTCTGGCGTTTAAAACGCTGCGGGAAAATCAAGACGCATCCATTCCGCATTGAAATCGCTGGGTCTGTTCAGACAGTGCGTTTTGCCGCAGCGGAGAAAACGCAGCGGCAAAATCGCAGTAAAATCGCAGCGTGTGAATCGGCCTTTAAGACTAGCTACTATATTGGCTTACAGTTCAGTAAGCCAACGCGGTAGCTAGTCTTAACCATGATATTTTACACCAAATAAAAAATGCTCTGGGTGTTTTTGAGTGTAGTTTCAGAAAATCATAGTCTCTTTACTCATAGTGTACAGATCTGTATGAAAAACGGGTCACTGCGATTATGGAACTACCACCTTAATTGCTATTTTAACGCCAAAAACGACACATATTAGCATTTTTCGGTCAAAAACAATGCTTATTGTTGACCACAGCAGCATCGAACCGAAAATTGGAGCTCAAAGAACCTAAAATTACAAACAAAACGGTGCGCCGGCGCCCGGCAAGGGTCCAGAACTTCAGAAGCTAGCCAATCTGCAAATTTTCCGAAATGTTTTGACATTAAATTTTGTAATTTACTGAAAATGTCATTATTGTAACAAAAAAACTGCTAAAACGATGGTACAGTGTATTACGCATTTACAATTTAACTACATAGGTATATATATGAACATTCACATGCAAAATATATAAAAGCAAGGAACATTGCAGGGGTCTGGGGACAACATCCGCCAGAAAAAAAAAATTGGGAAATTTTTTTATTTTTACCTCAAACTTTGGTCAACTGGAGACGTATTGGAAATTTTTTCCGGCCGGACCATAAAAACCAAAGGGGATATCTTTGTGTAAAATTTCAGTCCAAAAAAATTTCGGTGGGGGGAATTCCACCGCCCCGGCTGTGCCCCTGCTTAGCAGTGTATTACGCAATCAAAGAATGCACAATGCACAAAAGCAAGGAAGAACAAGCCACAAGGTTGCAGAAATAAATTTGGGAAAAAATTTTATTTTTAGGCCGATTTGAGTTATGTAATTGCGGATGTATCGGAAATTTTTTCTAGCCAGATCATAAAAACAATGGGGGGATCTTTGTGTTGAGTAAACGACAGGCTACAAGGGCCTAAATAGGCCCCAAAGAAACATGGAAAGTTGGCCTATCTAGTCTACGACAGGTTACAAGGGCCTAAATAGGCCCCAAAGCAACATGGAAAGTGGGTCTATCTAGTCTACGACAGACTACAAGGGACTAAATAGGCCCCAAAGCAACATGGAAAGTCGGCCTATCTAGTCTACGACAGACTACAAGGGACTAAATAGGCCCCAAAGCAACATGGAAAGTCGGCCTATCTAGTCTACGACAGGCTACAAGGGCCTAAATAGGCCCCAAGGCAACATGGAAAGCGACCTACACGTATGCCCAAGTCGAGGGCCTAGGCTAAAAGGTACAGGTGTAAGGTGAAGGTAAACTCGTATTCTCAGACAACGACTAAAGCCAACGTAATAGCAATGGTTAACTTTAATATTCGGGCCAGTAAAGTACTTTCTCTTGTTCCGCAGCTAAAGTTAATGTATTGTGCAAACTTTGAACCTCAACTGTCGGTGTTAACCTTGTTTTCAATTTTAACTTTATCTTTACCCACAGAATTAACTTTACCTTCACCTTACCTGTGGGTAAAGTTAGCCTAACTTTACTTGCAGGTAATTTTGAGAATACGGCCCAAAAAGGGAAAAAAAAAAAAAAAAATTTTTAAAAAAAAAAAAAATCCTCCCCCCCCCCCTTAAAAAAACCCCCAAAACCCCAAAAAACTTGTGGGGAAATTATGGCCCATCGACAAACCAAGTGGACTGTATAAAAGGGGTTGGGCCCACACAGTATTTCCCGTTGGTACAGTTAAGGGGACTTTCCCTTCCCTATGGGAAGAGTGCGGTCCCCATGCACGAAAGTACCACCACCGCAATGCATAGTCAAATCGTTAAAACCAAACGCACACACGATAGTGAAAATAAAGTTAACACAAAGCGACGTGGACTAAAACAGTTTATTCATAAACCGCGAGTCCAAAAAGGAGCAAAGTAACAACAAAATAAATGCAGTTCACAAAGTAAACAAACCAAAAGCAACAAAACGAAACAAAGCCTGAATCAATTGCCTAACTAAACGTGAAATCAACCGAATAAATCGAAACGACAAGCCAAACATCTAACCAAAGCAAAACTCGCCAGGTAAAGAACACAAAAAGCAAACAACTATACACAAAACCCAATACGAAAAACTCGAACCCAACAAAAACACCATCACAAAATTACACCCTCTAAAACCCAGATCTATGCAACAACTAAACAAAACTGGACGAGCAAGAGCAAAAAAACTGACAGCAATATGCAAATGAGCTGTCCGTATATATGCATGCATATACAGCATGCATATATACGTACAGCTCAAACAACACGTATACGCACGGGCACATATAACACAAGGCGCACACACATATATTACACATCAACACCGACACATAGGCAAGCACCAAATCGGGATTTTCCCGACACTCCCCAGGGGAGGTTGGGTACACAGGCCATCAGGTACGAGGCGGGGTTGGAGCACGAGTACCGGCATAACGAGGGTTGCGCATAGTAGGCCGGATATCCTTCGGATATATAGTGGGGGCCAGAGTGAAAGAGACCCTTTCCAAGAAAGGGAGCTCCTTCATCCAGCGAGCAATCATCTTCCACGTTCCGCGCGTAGAAAGGTGGAAGCCATCAGAGTCGATGTACTCCGGGCGCAAGTTTCCCCGTTCGTCGCGATCGAACGGAGGCTCGTTCTTGCACCAATCGACGTACGGTAGATCATAGGGATCCGTCACGTTCTCGAAAACAAATTTGTTAAAGTCCGGGACGTTCCTAGCTCCGGGCAGCGGGGTAGGGCCACAAATGAGGAGCTGGGGCGTCGGGGATGGGGTGAGGACCCTTCGAAAAAGTCGGCGCAGATCAGCGCATTGTTCAGCCCAAGTGGACTCAGGCCGCTGAGCCACGTTGACTCCACCGCACAGGATGACCATGCCGTGATCCTTGATCAAATCATCATCAACGGCAGCGAGAAAGTCAGAGTATCGGCCCCCAGAAATAACCCGCAGAGTCCCACCTTCGATATGCTTGATGTGGCGACAAACCGAGTCGGACACCAGCAGCACAGTCCGTTTGAACGGCCAAGCATCATCGGTAATGCGAAAACGTACCAAATCTTTCGTAAGCCATCGAGGGGTCGAGATTTCGTGAGCGATTTCGGACAAAAGACGCCCGTATAAGTTTTTCCCGCGGAACTCGCTCTCCGGAGTTTTGCGAGCCGCGTTCAACGCCACTCCGCAAGACCAGACATGTTCCTTTGCGCCGGTAAGAGCAATGAACTTTGGCGGTTCGTTTGTGCGGGCAGCGACAGAAGCGATGGCCTCATCCCACGCAGTCCTTAAAGGACTGTTAGGGATGTTCAATTGGCCAATAATAATAGAGGCATACAGCTCTTTGGCGAAAATGATCCAATGCGCGTCGATATTGCAGCCATTCGTCTCTGCCCAGGTGCTACAATTTTCGGCGGTGGAATTAGAACCGATCAGGTCCCAGGCAGCTTGTAGGAATCCACTCTGGCGAAGAGACAAGGTCCACCTGGCGTGTTCAATAGTCGAGAGAGCGACCAGGGGGTCATCGGAGATCACTAGCCTGGGATAATGAACGTAAAACCGCGACAAGGGATGAGACGAGCCCACGTAAACGATCGAAGGATCGCTTGGATCACTGCTAGCGTCGTTCATTGTTGTCTGAGCTCTGAAACACGCACAAACAATAATCGAGAGTACAATAACTAGCATTGAGGCGTAGTGTCTCTTCCTCCCATAGAGGAAAGCGGTGCCTATAGTCTAGGGGAGTCGTCTTCAGAGTCACGAAAGTAGGTTTGCCAATTCTTGCGTGCTTTAATGGCGGCTTTACGAGGTGTCCTCCCTACGGGAGGAGAACCATTGGAAGCTGCCTTTTCTGTTGTTACAACAGAATCGTCTCCAACCTCTAAGGGGTAAAGCAGCTTTAGTGGCCGCCGCAGGACAGATCCTGCACTTGTGCGAACAGTGGCGGAACGGATGCGCCCATCGAAGCTCGAATGTAATTCTTGAATGACTCCGAGGCGCCAAGATGCTCGAGGTAGGTTCTCCTTGATGTGCACAACTGTGCCGACTGAAGGGTGCCAAGGAGTCGTACCACGTTGACGGTGCGCGGGTACCCGCTCTCTCAGGCTCAGTAAATATTCCGCCCTCCATGTTCGCCAAAAACGCGCGACGATTTCTTGCAATCGCTTCCACCTAGCTCGCAAGCTATGAGGTGAAGGATTGTTCAAATACTCGGGGTCGTCGTCGCGACTAGCCAAATCAATGCCCCCGACTCTCCTCATAGGAGAGAGCAGGTGCATAGGCGACAAAGGTGTACGGCTCAAATCGCTCTCGACGTACACTAGAGGCCGAGAGTTCACGACCGAAACGATTTCGGAGACAACCGTTTGAAGTTCCGCAAGAGTAACCAAAGAAATCGAGAGGCTCTTTTTGAGGGCCCTTTTCACCACACCAACAAGCCGCTCGTAGAAGCCCCCCATCCACGGTGCCATTTCAGGCAGAAAGCGCCAATCCATACCGTGGGAAACGAGAATGTCTTGCGTAGCTTCCGAGTCTCGAACGTTGGACCACAATTTGCGAAAGAATCTGGATGCTGCGTGCAACTGTTTAGCATTGTCTGATACGATCACCCGTGGAGGGCCGTACAATGCAACGAATCGACGAAAGGCGAGCAAGAACTGTCCGACGGTCATATCTTCAACAACTTCGAGATGAACCGCCCGGACAACGGCACAGGTAAACAAGCAGATCCAGACTTTCTTCTGAGTGTCCCCCTCTCGCACAAATAGAGGACCGAGGTAGTCTAACCCCGTATACGAAAACGGGGGTCCCTCCCCCACGCGAAGTTCGGGAAGGGGCGGCACTGGCGGAAGATTGTACTCCCCATTTTCCAGCCGACGACAGATCCGGCAGTTTTTTAGGACTCTTTTCACTGCCGTTCTACCCTGAACGATCCAAAATTTTTGTCGTACCAGGGCCAATGTCTGAGCAACCCCAGCGTGTAGGGCCTTTCGATGCGAGTCCATGACTATCAGATCGACAAAGTGACCTGATTTGGGCATCAACGCTGGATACTTAGCTTCATAAGGCAGCGTTGTAGATTCCAATCTCCCAGAGCAACGTAGTATGCCCTGATTGTCCTTGAATATCCCCAAACTTCGACAAATGCCCTTAGGGGCTGCCGGGTTATGAACCAGAACAGGAAAATTGTCCTGTTGGACTGATCGAACCCACCATTGGAGAGCGTGAGACAGTTCCTTCTGACTCAATGGGCCCCCGCTTCTGGGAAGCGAGGTAACCGGCGATCGACAGTTCGAAGCAAACCGAATGACATAGGCCGTAATTCGAACGAGCTTACTAAGCGAAGAATATTTCAGCTCATTAATCGGCCTGTCTGTCGAGTGCGAGGTTGGCTGAGCAGCGACAATTGCTTGCTCCAAATTTGGACTTTGTCCCTCTTGCCAAGCGAGAGGTACATCCATTTGAATTTGGCGTGGCCACTGTGTCACCCCCTTGGTCAACCAAAGAGGCCCATTCCACCATAAGCGAGAGTTTTTGAGAGTGTCAATGTCACATCCGCGAGTCGGCAAGTCCGCGGGATTCTCAGCAGTAGGGACATACCGAAATTGTAATCCCTTGGCGTCGCGTAGCTCACGCAGTCGATTTTCGACAAATCGCGTAGATACCTGTTCTCTCAGCAGCCAGTACAGTACACACTGAGAATCAGTCCACAGGTACGTGCTGCCGATTTGAAGATTCAAGTGCTTCGATACGAACTGAAGCAAGCGAGCACCGATAACAGCAGCGACCAGTTCCATGCGTGGAATGGTTAATTTTTGTTTGACAGGGGCAAGCCGCGTTTTTGCGATCACGATATGCGACGTCGACCGCTGCGAATTTTCGCATTGGCGCAGATATACGACAGCAGCGCAGGCGCGGACGGATGCGTCGCAAAATGCGTGCAGTTCAAAGTTCGCGTATTCCGCGGTCCCGATGTACCGAGGCCATTCGACAGTGGCTGCTCGCGACAGCTCGGGAAGAAAACGCCGCCAAGTATCTGCAATATTTTGCGGTGCAGATTCATCCCATCCCAGCCCAAGTTTCCACAAATCCTGGATAAGCATTTTACCCAAGACTACAACAGGAGCAAGGAAACCGCACGGGTCAAACACCTGGGGTAGGGTTTTCAAAATGCGACGCTTCGTCACCGGCAAATCGACGTCTACGGGACGAATAGAGCAGCACCGGAGGACATCTCTCTCCGGATTCCACGTAAGGCCCAGTACTTTGGGTTCAGTCTCTTTCCCCCGATCGACAGGAGGGATATGACTGATCACCTCAGTCGAATTGGAGTACCATTCCCGCAAGTTCATTGACGCACCAGCGAACAGCTGTTTCGCCTCTGAGTAGTGATGGTGGGCTTCTCCAGGAGAAGCTTCACCCGTAATAACATTGTCGACATAAATGTTACTCAGGATGCGGCGAGCGACTTCCGAGTCTTGCTGCTTTAGGTGATGCGCGACGGTGGCTGCTAGCAAAAACGGGCTAGATATTACCCCGAATGGCACACGAGCGAAGCGATAAGTAACGAGGTTTGTGCCAGTAGGGGGTCGAGATGAGTCCCGAAGCCAAAGAAATCGAGTAGCGTCGCGCTCGGTCAGTTGCAGACCGACCTGCAGAAATGCCTTTTCGATGTCACTAACCAGTGCAACAGGGTGTGTTCGAAAGCGCAACAAAAGACCACACAAGTCTTCCAAGAACACGGGACCCCTGTGCAAACAGTCATTCAGGCTGTTCAGGTCTTTGCGCACTTTCGATGAAGCGTCAAAGACAATCCGCAACTTGGTGGTTGGTTTGTCAGGGCTAAATACCGCATGGTGCGGCATATAGTACACGACGTTCCCTGAGGGAACGACGGGTGCTTCTTCGATTATGCCCTGTTCTAGCTGACCCTGGAACACGGCATCATAAGCCTCACGGGTCGTAGACGAGTCACCAAGACGGCGACACAAAGATTTTAGGCGGCCATAAGCCAGAGCATAATTGTCTGGAAGCTCCATGAGGGGCTTCTTCCACGGCCACTGAACATGGTAGCGACCGTCGACGAACTGCACCGTGGACGAGAAAGATTCCAGGGCTTCTTCGTCAAATGTCCCTTTGTCTTGGCTCTCGCGCATGCCAAGTTCTTCCAACTCCCAATACCTAGTCAAGTCTAGGGTGGGGCTGGCAACGGGGTCGATGGCGGACAAGGTTTTCAGGAACATGACCGCCACCGTTTCAGGCCCCGTCTCGTCGGTGGGGATTCGGCCCGTAGCAATGAATCCCAGTTTCGAATTCAGGAACCACAAATTGGGGCCAGCCTGAATGCGCTCACTGGCAATGAAACTATAGTAATAGTCCATGCCAATGAGGATGTCAATGTCAATCCATAGGTCGCTGGTTCGAATCCGGCTCCGAGGACCATGTGGGAAAATTTGGGCCCATCGACAAACCAAGTGGACTGTATAAAAGGGGTTGGGCCCACAGTGTATTTCCCGTTCATACAGTTAAGGGGACTTTCCCTTCCCTGTGGGAAGAGTACAGTCCCCATGCACGAATCTTATCGAAATAAACCATAGCAAACGGTATTCAACACGCGCACACGATTGAAAGTAAAGTTAACGCGAGGCGACGTGGACTGAACTGTTTATTGACAAACCGCAAGTCCAAAAAGGTGCAAGACAGTAACACCAAAAGCAACGGGCAAATACCAAATAAATGCAATTTACAGTAATCGAACAAAACAAAGCAAAACCTGGAGTCGAAGTTGCCTACTCAAGCGTGGCTAAATAGCAACCGAATAACATCGAAACGACCAAGCCAAACCAACGAAAGTTCAATGAACTCGCCAGGTTAAAGAACACAAAAAGTCAAACAACTCCGATACCAAACACCAACAACAAAAAAACTACTAACGCATATTACGCGCATCAAAATCCAAAACCATTACCACCCGCAAAACTCCCAGACCCATCCAACCCCTAAACAAAACTGGACAAGAGCAAAAACTGACAGCAATATGCAAATGAGCTGTCCGTATATATGCATGCATATACAGCATGCATATATACGTACAGCTCAAACAACACGTATACGCACGGGCACATATAACACAAGGCGCACACACATATATTACACATCAACACCGACACATAGGCAAGCACCAAATCGGGATTTTCCCGACATATATTCGTTGCTCGCTTTTTTGTTGTCATTTTTCTGGTGCTCAAAAATACTTTTGTTCTTTGTGCATGCCTATGTATGAGCTAACTGCTTGGCCTATTTTCACATTCAGTTTCAGTTAAGTAATGTCTTATATACATCATTTCAGCTCGATTTCAGCCCCTTTTTTCACTTTTTTCCTGTGTCGCCCTATGGTTTCGTGACACCGCCAAAAAAAATTTTCTGGCACGTCCCCAATTGACCAAACTTTCAAAAATTTCCCAAAATTTTATTTCGAGGGGCTCTTATCCCAAATTCATTACTGCTATAATGTATATATATACATGACTTTTATCTGCTATGGTGTATTAAATGAGTTGACAATTGTTATTGGTAATTAACAAACAAACAAACAAACAAACAAAAATGTTTACTCCACGACCAAACTAAGATTAAAATGCCCTTTCACCAAGGGCAGCAGTGTGGGTAGAATATGAAAGTTGGTTGATCTTCTAGCGGAAAAATGCTAATAAGCTTGTCAAACACCCGGGACAAGTTTTGCAGCCGAATAGGGAAACTCAGCTTGCTAAATAAAGCGGACAAGAGTTGCGTCAGAATAGCAGTCGCCCAACACGTTAGTGCTTTCTGCACCCTATTCTGCACAATAATCTGGACTTTGCTAGGGCTACCAATACCAAAGTGGACCAGTACACAGCACGCGGACCAGTACACAGCACGCGGACCAAACAATATTAACTGACACCCCCTATCGACATCAAAATCTCAATTTCGAAAATTTGCCCCATTTTCACCCCCTTAGGGGGTACCCTGAAGGGGCCACAAGGGGGTTCAGGGGGGTTCTATACGAAAATGGACCTCGGATTTGTGTTCAGGGGCCCAAATTACCCCTAGAGAGACATCAAAATCTCAATTTCGAAAATTTGTCCCATTTTCACCCCCTTAAGGGGTACCCTGAAGGGGCCATAGGGGGTTCAGGGGGGTTCTAGACGAAAATAGACCTCAGACTTGTGTTCAGGGGCCCAAATTATATACCCCTAGTGATATCAAAATCTCAATTTCGAAAATTTGACCCCTGAGGACTGCCTGGGGGGGTACCCTGGGGGGCCCGTATAGGCGGGTCCAGGGGGGTGATAGGCAAAAAGTAACCCCAGATTCCCGTTCAGTGGCCCAAACAACTCCTCGAAGCGAGATTTTATGAAAAAAAATCGAAAAAATTTTCCACCCCAAAAGTAACCTAGGTGGTAACTATTTGATGAGACCTGAGACTTCTGCCAATTTGCCTGGGGTGCCAAAGTGAAACACTATACACGACGCTGACCAGACAATATCAACTGACACTCCTGCACGTATTTATTGTGACATCGTAACCATACAGCACGAGTGATTAGCCATTAAAGCGTTATACATTGACAAAGTCACGAAAAACGATGTTTTCAGGGAGCCGGATGGGGGTGTACCAGTTCTTGCTACTAGGAAAATCTGTGAGCGAAACTATGGGCACCCTGTAATGCACAGTATATGGGTTTATATTTGCATACAAAACGACTGACCTCCATCTATAAATAACCGTTTTGGCTGTACTGCCCATAGGTAGCCTACCCCCATAATGCACGTAAATTACCTTGCGAGCCCCCTCCCCTGCGCTACAGTTACACGATCGACTCCAAAATAGCAGATGCGATGCACTATAGCACCACTACACTACCCTGCATCCAAGAGATGGAGGCTACCTCACTTGCGTGACATCTCAAAAGTTGGCTAGAAAATTTTCGGAGATTTTTTTCGGACCCCAAAAAAGGGGTTCCCCCCTCCCAGCAGAGACCGAACGGGGACGAAATTGAAAAAAGTGGCCCGTTACTTTCTAAGTTTGGTCAAACTAAATGTGAAAAACATATAATCATGACAACCCTACAAGCGTCCGGTCCGGTAGAGCTGTTGAAAAAAAGAGGGAAAGTGTCACAAAGACAATTTTTCATATATCAAGTTAGACTCAACCAATCTCTCCGAAATTTTGCAGGCATCTAACTTTCCACTAGGCGGATACACACACCAAATTAAAACTCATTCACCTGCATATACTATAAGTTATTAAAAAATTAAATTTCAAAAATCCGCATTGAGTGGATTTTCTCCTATAGAATGATGAATGAATGATTTTACTCACGAACACAAAAGTGTATGCAACATTACTACAAGTACAGTCGGCTCCTGCCGAGTCGTAGAACAGAGTGACCCCCTTATCAAACAAGTGAGCCTTTTTATAGTCAGCGTCTGAATCATTTTTGTCTTTCCAACCCAAAAATAGCCTAGCTTGAGTAATCAGGAATTCAAAGAAAGACGAGAAAACTTCCTTGAGCTAGCCCAGACGAGCCGAAAATAGAATGTCTGGAAAGTAAAAAGGATTACAGCAAGCCGAATTAGCAATGCGGCTACTACGTATTTAGCTATTTGATGTAGAGTACGTATAGAGAAATTTATCTACATACACATCCCCCTCCTTAAGACTGACCTCTCCTGAGGTAATACACATATCGCACAACGACTACCAAAAATAGCCCTGACTGTAATACAACAATACCATAATACTTATAACATAATACGACCTCATGAAAACATTTCCGCAACAGTATAACAGACTACATGTTATTAACCTGGCCACAGTGACCACACCATAGAAAATATGCTCCATACCAAATAAGTGAAAATTGAACTGCAGCATTGCAATTAACAAGATTTATTACTAGATCAGCGCAAGAATAACGTTAGCAGAAGTCCATAAGCTGACCATAGCTAAATAAATAGTTTGCATGGATAATAATGAGCAGAGTCTGATAAAATAAGGCACAGTATGGTCATTAAATGTGGTATATGAATAAACATATTGCAAGCTATAACTTGCAAGGTCCGACAACTTCTAATAGTTTTACTCATTGACTAGGCGGTTGAGATGGTCCAACCAGTCGTAGATAGCAGCCCTGCTAGGGTGGAGACCATCGGGCAGATAACGCTGACGCGTCACCTGAGATCGCCGAAGCAACTGCTCTCAAAAATCGCAAACCTGGAACCCTTTTGATGTCGCCGAATTTTGCAGTTCACCGTTGATGCGATCGATTTTCCGCATTTCAGTAGAATCCTCTCGTGGGAGCAGTGAGTTGACCACTATACGGTCTGCTCCAACTCGTCTGATTGCCGCATCGATCAGATCGCGGAACATCAAGACGATCCGTTCTTGTGAATCACCAAGGCGCACATTGTTAATGCCGCCGAAAATTACCACCACAGCAGCTGATGGAGGTACCAGGTCGTCAATAAACCATAGTACCAAATCCTCCAGGAATGCCCCACTTCGAGTTATGAAGGAAAAATTATTGACCGCAACGGTCGTGAAACGCTGAGCGATCGAGTCGTCCACAAACACAACAGTGGCATCAAGTGCTGGCTCTGGCAACGGCTTGATCGGGTCAAGAGCCAGCTTAATACCAGTTCTGACCATTTCACTATAATGATTCTTTCCAGGGAAGTGGTCTTGAGGCGAGCGGGCAAGTTTCTCAACATTGATGCCAGCGCCCCAATAGTGTTCATAATTGTCCAAAAGGACAATTTGATGTATTGAGCGCACTTTGCCAAGGTAATTTTCCCATGCCTCCGATCGAGCAGACATACGAGCCACAACATATGTGATGGCTTTCTTTCCGTAGAAATCAAAAGCGATGCTTTTGGAAATTGCTCCGCGGGTCAGTTGCTTCCATAATTCCTCTGGGTGAGACTGCAAATTTATGAGTGGAATCATGGCGGGTCCCACTACGTTCTGGAATACTGCACCAAGTGCAGCCGCAATCGAGATGACGGCCGTGTTTCCAGCCGCCTCTGCAAACACTGGAAGGGGCTCATGCCCATTAAAAGCCGGATGCAACTGATCCCAAGGACCAATGATGTAGATCTCTTTGCTTCGACGACGGGCATATACCCCAGCAATCACTTGGGGAATGTGACTGGAAATTTCCCGAACACTAAATACGGCAGCAGGTGGCTCTATTTGGTCTTGATTTGGTTCAGTTTGATCTTCGTTTCCACTAGGTTGCGCTCCTCCTGCAGCTACAAACTGCTCCACTACCGGATTCTCCGCAACAAGAATTTCTTCGTTGTTTTCTTCAGCAGGGTTGCCATGGTGGTTGTTATCGACACCTTCCGCCACAATCGGTTGATGTTCGATGAAATTGTTGTTTTAAGTGTCAATTTCAATTGTCAATTTGACCGCTGATTGCTGCTTGAGCAGCCCCAACATTTTGGGCATTTTGCATATTTTCGCCACCGTTGAATCCGCCAGGCTGATCTTCTTCCATATTAAATTGTCGTTGTTCAACGACTCAATCAAACTATTTTGATTGTTCCCCTCCTGGAGAACATTTCCACCGTTGGCATCACCTCGAAGATGATTTTCTGGATCAGGTTCTGAATCGCTTTGACCCAGCGCCTCGTCTTCGTCCGCAGTATCAAATACTTCGTCTTCCACTGACCAATCAATATCTGCTTCTTCATAGTCCAATTCAGTTTTGTCACTATGACAAGACATACTGAAATTTCTGGGCAAAAGTATAACGCACCAATAATCTATAAAACAAAACAACCAAATCAAATTAAACTATAAAACTCGAAACACAATTGGTTTTTACAAAAAAACATGAAATAAAAAACGAAACTATAGCTGTAATAAAATCCCATCACCAATAGCAAGAGTACATAATAGGAAGAGTATGACACTCTTCCTATTATGCCTACGGGCGTGCGTCCAATGCGCAGCGCGAAATAGCCCGTTTATGTACGGTTTTGAGGGGGGGTACCCCCCCTCAACTGAAGACCCCGTACTCAACTGAGGGGGGGTACCCCCTACTCAGTTCGATACCTCGTGCTCAACTGAGGGGGGGGGGGTACCCCCCCTCAACTCAGTACGTACCCCGTCTTCAGTTGTGGGGGGGGTACCCCCCCTCAGTTCAGCACATCAACAAAAGTCCTTGTCAGTGTCTTGAAATGAGGATGGGGTACCCCCCTCAACTGAAGACGGGGTACTGAGTTGAGGGGGGGGGGTACCCCCCCCCTCAGTTGAGTACGGGGTCTTCAGTTGAGGGGGGGTACCCCCCCTCAAAACCGTACATAAACGGGCTATTTCGCGCTGCGCATTGGACGCACGCCCGTAGGCATAATAGGAAGAGTGTCATACTCTTCCTATTATGTACTCTTGCCAATAGTAGCAACAAATACAAAAAAATACAAGCCGAAATAAGATAAAAGTTTCATAACTGATACTCATAGAAAAATTAACACATTCTTGTTCTAATGTCATTGTTCAAGTCTAATTATGGCTATTCTGATGACAGTCGCAAAGTTCTAACGACTTGTTTCTGACAACTCAGGAACTGATGATGAGACTAGTGGTGGGACTCGAGGATTATTTTTAGCCATTTTCAACCTATTAACAGGGACCCACACCGGCTCTTTCTTAATGTTGTCACAAAGTCAAATGAGTGCATTGGGTCCATTACGTTCAATGACACGGTATGGTCCGTGCCAAAGGTGAGATAATTTACTAACCTTACCCCTTGGTACACTAGGGTTGTGAAGATAGACTCGGCTGCCACTTTGTCTGGCGTGCTCTGTCGGTCATAGTAATCCTTTTGACGATCTTGAGCATCGACAATGCACTGCGTGGCAGTTGCCCAAGCCGCATGCATTTTCGCAGCAATGCAACTGACATACGAGTCATCCTCTGAATAATTTGGTGCAACAGTTAACCCAAGTCCAACATCCACTGGCAATAAGGGATCTCGTCCTATAGCAAAAACAACGGCAATTTTTTTGTGCTGGATTGTATGCTACTGCGGTAGGCGAGCAGCACGAAAGGAATAAAATATCCCAATCACGTCGATTTGAACTTACGTACATCGATAACATAGTCGACAACGTTTTATTGAAACGCTCGACTAAGCCATCACATTGTGGATGGTAGGCTGTAGTGTTGATTTTTCTTGTATTCATAAGCCTGTAGACTTCATCCATCAGGGTAGAAAGGAACGAGCTTCCTCTGTCCGATAATAACTGTATTGGGGCTCCATGCCGACAGACAATTTCGTTAACGAATATCTTTGCAATCGTTTCGCTCTTTGTGTCGGCCAAAGCAAACGCTTCGACCCACTTAGTAAGATATTCCGAGAATACCAGAATGTAACGGTTACCACTTTCTGTCAAAGGAAGTGGACCCACTATGTCCATGGCGACTCGGTGGAATGGACCTTTTACGGGAATAGATACTAGTTTTGCTTTCAGTCGTCTATTTGGTTCCTTCTTGGTCTCACATGCTTGACAAAGTTTGCACCATTTTACCGACCCAGAAGTGTTTACGACGAATTTTTTCGAGCGTGTTTCTGAACCCAAGATGTCCTCCAAAAACATCATCATGATAGGCTTCTATTATCTCGTTTCGCAGCTCCTTCGGAACAACTACTTGTTCCTTTCCTTCACCAGTGTAGGTTAGTACAAAATTTCAGAGTTTATATCTTTGTGCATGTCTTTCTATTGTTTTAGCTTGTATGGCATCCGATGGTAAGGTTCTTCCAGCAAGATATTTAATCATAGCAAGCAGTTCAGGATCGCTCTTTTGCTTTTCGATTAGCGACTTGTCCGTAACTTTGATTTTATCTTCAGCAGCGTGAGCGCAGAAATCAACAGCTGAGCTATTCGAAGCATATTGTTCTTCCTTATATGCTCTTGATAGCGCATCTACGTTTGTGTGATTCGTCCGTTTGGGCAATGTCAAATTGCCATGTCATACTCCTGTAGTATTGTCTGCCATCAAGTGACTCGTCCAGATGGACTACTTTTAGTAGTCTACAGCCACTTGAAAGGTGCGTGGTCCGTCACCACGATAAATTGTCTACCATATAGGTATGGTCGGAAATATTTGATTGCCCAGACAACTGTCAGAGCATCTTGTTCTGTGACAGCGTAATTCTTTTCTGCCTTCTGAAGGGTTTGACTCGCGTACGCAATTTGATGCTCTCCATCTTCTGACTCTTGTGATAGAAGTGCTCCTAATCCAGTACCGGATGCATCTGTGTGCAGTACAAATGGTTTGAAAAAATTCGGATATGACAACACTCGTGCCGTTATTAGTTTCTCCTTAAGCGCCTCAAAGGCACTGCTGGCTGCTTCAGTTCAATCAAATTTGACTTGTTTGGTCAAAAGTCGATGAAGCGGTGCAGCCAGTTTGGCAAAATCCTTGGCAAAGCGGCGGTAATAACTCGCCAGACCCAGAAATTGTCGTAGTTCCGTAACTTGGCTGCGGGTAATTCTTTACTTTGGCAACCTTTAATGGGTCTACTTCCACACCTTTTCTACTAACAATATGACCCAAAAATGAAACTTTTGTTTTTGCAAATTCACATTTCCTAAATTTATGCTTCAACTTGGCTTTCCGCAGTCGATTAAACACGTCTGACAAATCGTTCAGATGGCTGTCGAAATCGGGTGAAAAGACAATGATGTCATCAATATACACCAGACATTTGTTCCAGTTCAGACCAGCTAAGATGCAATCCATAAGTCTCTGGAATGTGACTGGTGCGTTGCAAAGACCAAACGCTAATTCATTAAACTCAAATAGTCCGTATTTAGTCACAAATGCTGTTTTCTCTTTATCTTCAGGATGCATTCCGATTTGCCAGTATCCTGACGCAAGGTCCAATGTATAGAATAACATAGAATTTCCCAAACAATCAAGAATTTTATCAATACGAGGCAGTGAATATACGTCGCGTTTGGTATTCTGAAGTCAACACAAAATCTATCAGAGCCATCCTTTTTTTAATTATGACTATGGGACTGCCCCAAGGGCTGGTCAACTCACTGATGATTTCTTGTCTCAGCATTTTATCAATATGTCCTTTTACGACGGATTTTTGCGCTTCTGGTATTCTGTATGGTCTCTGTCTTACAAGAGCGTGGTCTCCCGTATTAATTCCATGCTGGACGATTTCACATCGACCGAGGTCATCGTCTGTTTGGGCAAAAATGTCTTTAGGTATATTTAATAACTCTACAAGTCGAGTGCCTTGGTCCTCGCTGAGTTCGGTATCTTTTGAGTCAATTTTGAACATTGTGTCACTTTCTGGTTCTACGTGCTTTGGCTGTACTGCTGAGCATACTTGTGTATCTGCGTGAAAGCATGCAACATCATCAAGTGGCTCAACAGTACCCAACGTCTGTCCTTTTCTAAGTATCACTGGTGATTCACCGGGATTTAAAACGAGAACGGGAATTTAGTACAATTTCTCACCATAGTTCTTGCAAAGCAACTAGTTTGTTGTTTCAATTCAGAAGTAGGCTCAAACAATAAAAATGATGCACACGGACGAAGTACCAGCGAAGCTTCAACAATTACTTCGGTTCGTGGCGGAAGAACGACATCATTATGCAAATCCACTTTGCTAAACGCACAACATCCTTTAACACGTTCAAAATCGACGCCCACCTGTTCGTCGTCAAACAGCAACTGATTCCGTGTAATTGATATGTTTGCACGAGTTGTACGGGGAAAATCAATACCAATAACACATGGGTACGGGCAACTGCCTAACACCGATACAGTGTAGTGGGCTCGCTACTTTCCGTAGAATGTAACATCCGCATAACCTAAAATACCAACTTTGTCACCCCAATCGAAGTGACGTATCAAGGGGACGTCAAGGGCCTTATGGGTATTTTCAGGTCATGCGCAAGATCTGCACGCATTAACGTGATACTGGATCCAGTGTCGACAAGAGCTTTAGCGTGCGCTGAGTTAATTCCGATGGTTAATTCCAAAAACTTTGGCAATTCTTCATTGCTTGCATGACAACTGGATTGAAAGCCTTCCATACAAAATGAATGGGTTGACACAGTCTCGCCTAACTCCACTTCCGTGCGAGTATTTTCTTTAGCGGCACGGTAGTAGTATTTTTGGCGTACCGCAGAACAAAAATGATTTACTATTTGGCATAAATACGGCGACCAGTATTTGACATTCAGGAATTGATTGCCATTTGGTATGCAATGAGTAAATATTAATGTAGCCGTAACGTACAAACAGACTAAGAAAATCCACAGTTGCCACCAACTAACTCGAAATCCGGTCAAAAATCCAAAATAGCCATTGTTCACCGTGTTGGTTCCCAACTGAAGTGCTGCCTGCTCAGGATCAGCTTCATTTCTGCTACTTACAAGAGCGTTGAGTATTTCATGATCAAACTGAATACCAGCAAACAATTCATTCATTGACGATGCTGCCTGCAAATCAGACCAATTATACATTACTATCTGATGAAAAATGGTTGGCTCCTGTATCCATTTGGAATAATAACCTGCTCAGCAATGGCAGATCAGGTATATCGTCGGCCGTTGTTATTCATTATTCATGTATATCGTTCCATTTAACTGAATCAGCACAGGGTATTTATGGCAGGCTATAACTCTACTTGCTGGGTGAATAATGTTTGTGTCCATATCCATAAATGCATTTTCCCACTGGTTGTTTAGCTTTATCTTGACCGGAATATGCTCAAAGCATTTATTTTTGACGTGTCGAACAGAAAAATGTTCAGCGTCAATTGGGTAACATGGCCAAATCTGTACCACACGCCCTCCAGAGCGCGCTGTTAGGTACGGATTTGCAAGCAAATATCGCATCATTAACCTAAGATTAGTCATTATGTCTGCCTGAATGGCACTCATGACAGTTTTCATTTGTTGACAGGTTGCTGACAAGGCATGTGGATAGGCAAATTGTACGGATGTTCTAAATTTTATTTCTAACGCCTGTAGTGAGGAAGCAAGCACGTCTGAGGTGATAACTCCATTGTCTGACACGGGACTATCCCTGCGCTTCCGTTGAATTTTGTCATTTTAAAACCTGAAAACAATACCTTGGTCAGACAAAATTACTTTAACATTTTCGCAATCAGTTGTGAACTTACCAGGTAAGAATGTGACAGCAAGGCTACCATCGTCCGCCAGCCACGACTTGTCCGTTGCTTTTCCTTTAAATTTCAGCCATGGTAACAAAGAGCAATGTTCCTGCATGTTGACGTCCCATAGAAGATAAGAGCCATCAAGTAAAGAACATCTTCCGTGATTATATACACAGTGGGACACATCTCCCACAGAAATCTCCATGAAAGACTGTCCGTGGCGTTTACAAACCCACGCCGTGGTGAGGAAGCAGTGCGTCACGGCAAAATCTTTCCGTCTGCAACAGTTTATACCTCCACCCGGGTAATACCATTGCATTTTGTTTTGTGTTTTCCACAATCCTGCACTGGGACTTAGTTCTTCATGAGCACATTTCTTCCAGTTCTTTATTGCTAAGCACTTCCAGTTCATCCGGAATACGAAACATAGACCGCTTTGTCTTGAAGTCACACATCATAGGATTAGTGGATTCTGTAGCCGGAATACAAAACATTCCAAACAGGATCAATCCAATTAGAGGACCAAAATATTGTCTTCCGAGCCATGATATCTTGATTGGGTGCCGGGTCCATTCCCGGTGGAGCTGGCATGACTTGGCCCACAGTTTGCTCTCTGATTTCTCCTGGGTTTCCCGCTACTGAAATGGTGTTCTGACAACTCTTTTAAAGGCACTGCCAGGTTGACTTGAGCTCCCAGCCCGTTCCATGACGCAGTTTTCCAATTCCGTATCTGCAAGTATCTCTAGCCGACTTCTTCCTTCCACTTGGTTAGCAAGCGTGCACAGCTGCTGAAAATCGCATCCTCTTAGCACCACAGTAGCAGCACCATTTCCATCTGCTTCGATCCTGTTCTTCTCCATAAAGTCAACAGCCTCTGGGCTGTCCAGACTTAGAAACAACTCTTGGGTAGCCAATACCTCCATCATGTGCACTTTCACAGGAGGTTGCATAGGCTCAATTGGCTGAACAGCTGCAGTGGCGCTCATTCCGTCAGAAGCACTTGTAGTGTCCACCGAAACATTGTCCAAATTTTGCTCAGATGTGATTTCAGGACGTCGGCTGTCTCGTTCATTCCTTTGCATACCTTGATTAGTACCTTGAGAGGTCGACGGTTCGCCTGCCGAGTCGTGACCAGTCTCCGAGGAAGTCTTCGTTTGCATATAAATCTACTCTTGACTTCTGTTAGAAGTTCACCCATACGGTTCATTCGTCTCCACAAGGTCCTATTACGGCATCGTCGGTCCGTTTTCTGCAACCCATTTGCCCAGTAGGAGTCATACTGATTACATTCAACAAGTGTTTTTCCCATTGTGTTTATCAGTACTTGCCTCAAGTGACGATTCTGAGTAAACTTCAAGAAGTTTGCGTCCCACATAGTGCACAACGACAGTCTGTTGCGCTTCCAGTCCGCGTCCTTTCCATCAAACCCAAAACATTGCTGACCAAGCTTCTTAGCTTCCACGCCAGTCTCGACAGACATTATTTGGAAAGCCACGTCATATCGATTAAAAAACAAGGCCTTTGCGCGCATGTAGTACTGCTCTGAATTTTTATCCAAGTTATGCAAGTTATCCGTGAACTCGGCAGGGTTAAAATTCGACAGCATATCTTGTTTTCCACCAAATAAGTGAAACCGCTCATTTCTTGCTGGATTATTCTGATAACTCTGATTTGATGGGTTCACAAATCGTCCGTAGTCAGGGAAAAGATTCCATCTCTGGTGAGCGTGGCCCCTTGGTCCGTAATAAAAAGGTAGCATTGGCGCAGATTCTTCATCCACCTCGTCTTCCTCTGACGAGCCTTGATTATCTTCCGGCGCAAAATCTTGCTTCGGTTCACTGGACATCATGAAACACGGGTAATCCTCACCCTGAAACACACAAAACACAGAATCATCCAACGAACACTTGTTATCTAATGAAGTACACTTCACTATACCCTCAGTAGAATCTGCAAAATACTCCCTATTATCGTGCCCCTTTGAATTACATACGAAGTTACTTTGCACAACGGTACCACTAGGTCGGGACTGAGCATCGCTTCTCCATTTATGTATAACAGTCCGTTTTTGCTCCTCATACTTGGGCATCCCAGCTGTTTTTCGAAAGGCACATTTTGCTTTTATATGCCCTACCTTACCGCACCCATAACACACGGGTTTCTAATCTGCGGTCCAGCGTGGCCCACTCCGATACGCTTTGTTACGTCTCACCGGGTTTCTAATTACTTCCCTTCGTGGCGTAGCACCGCCACCTGTACCAGTACGCATTTGTCTTACCTCGTGAGACAACTTGCCCACTGCTTCGAGCAATTGTTGCATAGTAGTTTGGTCACCTCTGTTCATATAGTTCACTAGAGAGTCTTCGACACAGTCTTGCCGGCTTCTTGATGCAGAATCAGCCACCGATTCATCGTTAGCAAGACAAGACAAATTAGCAGAACGTGAAGAATTAGAACTATTCGGAATGACAGCTCTTTGGTATGGACTTGTCAACGCCGTTTGATACGGTGTGCACAAGCCCGTCGGGCCAGTTCGAACTGGCGTAACAGAACAGAGTGACCCCCTTATCAAACAAGTGAGCCTTTTTATAGTCAGCGTCTGAATCATTTTTGGAGTCTTTCCAACCCAAAAATAGCCTAGCTTGAGTAATCAGGAATTCAAAGAAAGACGAGAAAACTACCTTGAGCTAGCCCAGACGAGCCGAAAATAAAATGTCTGGAAAGTGAAAAGGATTACAGCAAGCCGAATTAGCAATGCGGCTACTACGTATTTAGCTATTTGATGTAGAGTACGTATAGAAAAATTTATCTACATTACAAACCACATCAGCATCACGCCATTCAGGGTTGGGCTATTCTAGGGTTTGGGAGCTGTCGCGCCAACCCTGATTAGTAACGGACGGATATATATAAGTTTTATTAATACAAATTCAGAACAAGATAAAGAATAAGTGCCACCAAAGACAAAGTAGAGAGGTCGGGGGGACGACCAATATGGCCACCTATCCCCAACGCCCCCGGAGAAATTTTGAAAGATCAATGTGCTCAAGCTGTGTCACACCTAAATCCCTAACTTAGCAGAAATGAACACAATTAAGACAATGATTCTAAATTGTGTGACTTTTCTATTGATGATAGGACTTTTCAAAGGACTTCTCAAACAATTATAAGAACTAATTAACAACAAAAAAAGGACTTGTACAATGATTACTATGGACTTCTACACTAAAACTTACAAACCACAAAGACTAAGAGACGGCGATCTGGAGAGCGAGCGATCATCAAGACGTAAGGATCACAAACCAAGAAAAACACCCGCTTCCAGCTAGCTCGCTGATCATAAATACAGCTAAGCCCGCGGTCTCGGAGTCGAACCATAATTTGCACAATGTTTTCACAAAATTAATACATTCATAGAATAGGCCTATGGGAATAAAAACAATAGGCCAGAAATAAAGAATTGTATAAATATTAGGTTGGCATGTTTAACTGAATATGATAATTTCGCATATAGTAACAGCCAAAATATAATGGCTAAACGAAAGGTAAATTTTAGAAAAAAAACGAATCAAAAGCACTTTTAAGTACGTACATAAATCATTTCAATTACATACGTTATTTCAAGTATCACACCACCCCCTCCATTTAGTTTTGACCTCCTGGTCAACCCTTGCAAAACAAATGACATCAATACCGTTACAGTTGAATATAAGGACTTTTCAGTTAAATTAGGTGAGTAACCAATAGATAATGATACGAGTGTATAGTTTAGCAGATTAACACAATAACAGTAAGTAAATATAATAGTTAATGTCGTATGTGGATTAGCGTTGACGGTGAAAGTCAGGTAGGCTACAGTTGAGGGATTCTTAGCGTCGAAACTCCAGCCGCAGCTGAGGGACATGCTCCAGCAAAACGCGCATGCACCGCAGAATGCCTTTGGCGGCTAGAGTGGCTCCGTTGTACTGGTTGACAAATATTTGTTCGCTGTCCAGATCAGACATCGGAATGACAGTAACCTGGGGATGTCGGACGACGGTCGACGCTAAAGCAGAGCGTGCTTCGGCCACCAAGTGCCGGAATTGGTCATATCTTGGGGGCACTTCTGTTATAAAGGTCTGGCAATTGAAACGGGTGGTTAGAACATAAAATACTGTATCAAATCTGGCCACAAGTTCTGCCAAATTTTGGACCGTTGGGATATCATCAACTCCGACGATCAAGATGACGGTGGAAATTTTGGCCCACTGGTACTGGCACATGGTATCAAGCGTCGATTTTTTCCGGTCAGCAGATATTAGTTGCAGCCGAGGTATCTGAATGACGGAGACACAAGGGTTGTGAAAGGCAATTCGTCCGGCCATCGCGGTGTCTGTTATAATCAGCTTGTCGCCAGGAGATCTTGTAATATACGCGATTAGGGCATGCGTGGGGGCGGCTTGACGCTTATCAGGTCCCATTTGAACGTACTCTAAGATAGCATTGCTGCAATAGTACAGTTTTTTGTCCAGAATCGGTCGGTACTTGGATTCGATGTTCACAAACTGAGTCGAAACGGGAATCGAGCTTAACGCAGCTGCAAACACAGCTGACTGTTGCGCTGTTTGTTCAAGGACATACAAAATCATTGATCGTATCAGGGTGTGTAAAAATCTTGGGGCCAAATTTAATCGAGATTTTTCTTGGCTGTAACGACGAACGGCTTCTGGTAAGTCTTCGGTTTGAATAACCATCAATAACCAAGCAGCCTGTCTCGTTGCGCTTCGATACGTTTGACCAATAGAAAGTAAGGCCAGGTACACAATGGCCCAAATCGGAACGGGGAACAGGATACCGGCAATATCGACGGGGCACGGCGCAGTCAGCGATAAAACCGAGGTTTCATCGATCTGGTAGTCGCACCGCGGATCACTAGCCGCAGGATCGTCTTGAGCTGGCTCGGTGTCCGGTTTGGCTACAGATTCAGTATCTACGTCGAATATTTTCACTGCCGTTTCAGATAAAGCAGCTGTATCAAACTCGTCTGTTAAGGTGGCATCGATAATGTCCTCATCGTCAGGGCCTTGCGGCTCGTCGGGGCCTTGTGGCTCGTCGGGGCCTTGCGGCTCGTCGGGGCCTTGCGACTCGTCGGGGCCTTGCGGCTTGGCGAAGCCTTGCGGCTCGTCAGGGCCTTGCGGCTTGGCGAAGCCTTGCGGCTCGTCAGGACCTCGCGGTTCGTCGATGCCTTGCGGCTCTGGAGTTTTCAATATAGCTTCTTGGGTGGGTTCGTTTTGATGCTCGCTTGTTT
>JASANF010013363.1:0-47317 GCA_030248245.1 Trissonchulus sp. WLG1_4
TTAACTGATAAAGATGTCATTCAAACAAACTCATTAGACGTACCATCAGACTCAAACACAGAGGGACAAGCTTCGACCAGTAACACCTATGATCTGTTATCGGAGTGGACCGCAAGTCATCTATCAGGAATGGACTTGACAGAAACAGATGTCACAGAAGATGATGACACGGACGACACAACAAGACCTACACTACTTTTACGACCACTCAGTTTCAACAATGGTGACACAGATTTTACAACCGACTCTGAAGAATTAACAGTAGAACGCGAAGTTGTGACCGAGTTCGATCTCACTTCAAGAGATCTCAACACACCAAGTCAACAAGCAGCACAGACACACGAAAGCAACCACACAGTCAACACGTCTCTCTTTAAGTGCAAACCTGGTCTATGCGCTTTCACAATATTTCTATTAACTTTAGAAATACTTACTTTGCTTGGAGTAGCAATATTTTTTGGATACTATGGGCATTACCTATTGTCGACGGACACGTCTTCCAAATTTGTCAGCAGACACCCGGTGGGCATCCAATTTCGGTTCCCACTAATATTCCTTGCAATGCACCTAAAAAAGCCTTGGTCACTCGCAAACACGCGCAAATACGGTTACCTAGAATGATACCACACACTGCCCCAGCAGCTTCATGTCAGTTAATTCGAAACGAAATTTGCACCCATGTAACTTTCTTTGGATCTCGTCAGATTGTTTCAAATACGAATGTCTACTTAGCTGTTGGACCTAATCTTTGTCGACAAGTCTGGGCTTCTAAATTTTACATTAACGAACCGTTGTTTCCTGTAGCTGCCAACCAGTGGTCCACAAACCTCCAATCTAGGCCAATTTTTGAATGGTGCTGTCGTAAGAAATGCAAGACTACGGACAACTTCATAATAACCACTGGCACTGTGGCAACGACTACTGGTGTTGTAACTATGAGTGATCTAGGTACTATACACAATGCCAGCGTTTACAAAAAACCATAGCTGTGACTCAACGTCGACTATAATCTGGGATCGTAAAGACATGCATGCTATTTGTCCGTACCAACCGATGGATTTCACGACACACAAATTAGCGACAAACATGTTGTCATTGACACCATTCAAAGAGCATTCACACTAACTAAACGAGCATCCCATTCATGCCTGCACCCGCACACTTATCACACTGACCAAGGAGTTTTATTGAGATTTTTAGACGACAGGTTCCCCTATCCTTTACTCCAAGCCAATTTAATGTCATGGAAGTCAACGTCAAGTCATAATGATCCCATTGACAGAAAACTTGACTATTTGTTATACAAATCACGACAAGCTGAAATAGCAAACTTTCGCCAAATTTGGTTGACAATCTGTCAAATAACTAATAAACAATTACAAATCATACATCAGTTGTTACGGATGGAGCCTACCCTGGGTGCACGCGTTCTGCTAAATCGCACAGACATTTCTGCTAAATTTTCTGGTGAAGCACTAATAATTTGGTCTTGTCTTCCAATTATACCCGACCACATTTACTGGGACTTCAAAGTTAACGATACTTGTTACGAACTAGTACCTGTTCAGTACAGAGACACATTGTGGTTTTTGTCTCCTGGTGGTAATGATCTAGTGCCATCCTCACTTACCACTCCATGTCCATCGCATGTAGTGGACATCTACTACAGGAAAAGTTTCAGTGACTAAGTTATCGATAACATACTTTTCAGACTGGGACTCATTTACCATAGCGTCTCCAATACTTTTACAAACATCCAACACAATGATCCTACAATCGACATTGTGGCAACAATATTTATCAAAAACACGTGAGCTCGAGAACAAAATGTCCGCCCTGACAGCCTACGCAACGACTTTTTCTAGTGCGCCATCTGTAAAACATGAAACAGTCGCTAAAATTAAAGATGACTACACTGACAATGATCACAGATACTCGATTGTTCAACAGTTGAAAGTCACAGGACTCTACTTACATCCTATACTAGATATTTTTCTACCTGGAACTGTACAGTTATTTCTAAATATTTGCATATTCGTCATGATTGCAATTTTTGTTCATAACAAGGCACTCCAATTGACTTATTATTGTCTACGCCACTACGTCAAACGCAATAACCTAGACTCACATCAGTCACGGCGTCAACAGCCACAATCAATACTAACAAATCATTCTACAGCGCCACGCCGCCAACCACCCAACAGGCATGTTTCTTGGTCACACACAACGTACCATACTGATCAATGGGTGCAAAAAACCCAAGAAATACCTCGATGTTTTGCCATTGAGGACGATCCAACCGTGACGTCAACTCATGAAATCTGCTCAATCGACAACCTATCTACTGATTACTTATCTTTGTCCAATCCGGATCCATTCAATGACTTCACAACCAACTATATGGAATCTAAAAATGTATTTTTAGATTATACAAAGTCCAAAAATAAAGTCTTGACAGCCAGTTCTTCGACTGATCATCGAAAACCAGAGCAAGCGACACTTTTCCACGCAACAATAAGTGTGAAAATCAGTGATATACCCATGCGAGCGCTTTATGATATGGGTGCAACCGTTACCCTCATTGCAAAAAAATGCGTGCCAGCGTCTTCCAAACTAACACCATCCAAGATTCATGCTTGCTCAGTGACTGACAGGACATAGCCTAGTCATCTTAGGCGCACTACTAACAACCATCACTATTGGATCCCTAACGGTGCAGCACACACTACATGTAGTTGACGATTTACCTCACGCCTGCGTTATTGGCACAGACATAATGCCGAAGTTTGGCCCGACGCTTATAGATTTTGAAAAACGAACACTTATCATTTACAGCCAAGCAGTACCTTTCGGCTCCGTGAACAGGACTGTACCCAAACGTGCACCTACAAAAGAACGATCATTTGTTCACATTATTCGTGATGTCTGGATTCCACCACGAATACAAGCGAATATTCTAGGAAGCTTGTCAAGAGATGTTGAGCGTACCGCCTTATTTGAACCAGACAGCACATTCGATAAAAATACGCACATTTATATTGCTCGCGCACTTGTCCAAGGTACACAAAGCCATATTTTGACAAGAATAATCAATCCAACTGTGGCCCCAATATTTCTGAGAGCTGGAACCAAAATTGGCACAATAGAACCCATCGCAAAGAAGTACAAACTACGTATAATTAATGTTGTAGAAGAAAATGCGCCACCACCCAAAGTGAATATAAAGGACTCTGAGGACTTAACGCCTGAAAGAAAACAAAGACTGATGACACTGATTAACAACAATTCCCAGATATTTGCCAAGAGTAAGTATGACTTGGGAAAATTAGTAAATGTCGAAATCGAACACTCACTAGACACTGAAGATTACCCACCAATAAAGCAAAGACCGTACAGAATTCCTGTTTCACAGCGAGACAAAGTACAAACACAGATAAACGACATGGAAACTCAAGGAATAGTGAGACCAAGCACATCACCATGGGCGTCTCCATTAGTGCTTGTAAAGAAAAAAGATGGCTCTGATCGATTTTGCATCGACTTCAGAAAACTAAACTCAGTCACTAAGAAAAATTCATGGCCACTACCCCGTTGTGACAAAATTTTAGACTCCTTAGGTTGTGCTAAATACTTCACGACACTAAATTGCTGTAGCGGTTATTGGCAAATCCCACTAGCTGAAAAAGACAAGCCAGAAACAGCATTCACGTCAATCGCCGGACTACATGAGTTTAATGTACTGCCATTTGGCCTTTGCAATGCACCGTCAACCTTTCAACGGAAGATGGAGTTCATATTAACAGGACTCAGCTGGAAAATATGTCTCTGTTATATTGACGACATCATTGTGTATTCACCGACATTTGAGCGTCATCTAAAAGACCTTTAGCAGGTATTCAACCGATTACGATATCACGGCTTAAAACTAAAACCAGAAAAATGCAACTTTTGTCGGGAATCAATCCAGTTTCTAGGACATGTTATTTCCCGAAAAGGTTTGCTCCCAGATCCCGCAAAAATTGACCCAGTCAGGAATTACCCAGTCCCTAAAACAGTGAAACAGTTACGTCAATTTTTAGGGCTAGCATCTTACTACAGACGCTTCATTGCAAAGTTTGCACAAATTGTATCGCCACTGACAAAACTGCTGAAAAAAGACACCGTTTATCAGTGGAGCCAGGAATGTCAACAAGCGTTCGATTACTTACGGACAAAACTAACCACAGCCCCTATTTTGGCATATCCAAGTTTTAGTTTGCCTTTTATACTATAAACTGACGCCAGCGGTGTAGCTTGGGGAGCTGTTCTTAGCCAGCAACAAGATGGACACGAACGTGTTATTGCATATGCCAGCAGAACATTATTAAAACACGAGCAACGCTATCCCTCAGTAGAACAGGAGGCGTTAGCGGTTGTTTGGGCCGTAAACTATTTTCGATGCTATTTGTATGGAAACCGATTCACAGTCAGCACCGACTGCTCATGCCTGAAGTGGCTTTTTACATTTAAAACATCTTCTAACCGTCTAGCACCCTGGGCTTTACTTCTCCAAGAACACGACATGGAAATACAACACAGGGCTGGCCGCGTAAACGCGAACGCGGATGCACTAAGCCGAATCACGATCGGTTCTATCAATGTTTGCACTGTTTCATCTGTGACTATTGACACACCAGATGACGTATTAAAACTACAGTCTAAGGACACTTTTTTAGGACCGATTTGCAACTATTTGCTCCACAAGTCACTACCACCAGACCAGTATGCACGCCAGATTATAAAACAACAAGCAAAACTCTATGTGTTAACCGATGCACTATACTTTATTGGTAATAGTCCTACAAGACCTAAGCTAGCAATACCCGAATGCTTACAAGATGACGTACTCACAGATTTTCATGACAGTCCATTGACAGGTGCACACAGAGGTTTCGATAAAACATATCAAGACATAGCAAAAAGATACTTTTGGCCGTCTATTCGACAGGATACTAAAGCTTATTGTAAATCATGTCCTACTTGTTCACCGAAAAAGTCACCGGTGCCAACTATACGCACTCCATTAACCCCAATTTCAATCGAGGGAACCCTCTTTTCACGTCTATGTGTTGATGTGGCTGGCCCACTACCGCAAACTAGCGCAGGCAATCTCTTTATGTTAGTCTTCGTAGACAGTTTCACAAAATGGTGTGAAGCTTTTCCCCTAGCCGACACAAAAGCACCGACAATAGCGACGACATTTGTGAACGAGATCGTAGCTAGATACGGTCCACCCAGGTCAATACTCAGCGACAACGCACGCTATTTCACAGCAGAAACCATTCAAGAGATATGTAAACTAATGGGAACTCTGAAGCCGACAAGTACTCCATACAGACCTCAAACCATTGGTCAAACAGAAATGCAAAATAGAGTCCTAAAAACTATGCTATCTGCTTACTGCTCCACTAAACAAGAAAAATGGGATACATATTTGCCTTTAATTTTATATGCATACCGTTGTTCAACTCACGAATAGGGTTGTTTCAATTATGGAATTATTTTCAATTTCAATACCATTATCAATTTTTTGCCCAAATATTTTCAATTTCAATACCATTATCAATTTTTTGCCCAATTATTTTCAATTTCAATACCATTATCAATTTTTTGCCCAAATATTTTCAATTTTAATACCATTTCAATTTTTTTCTCGAAATATTTTCAAATCAATTTCAATTTTGCAAATATTTTCAATTTCAATTATTTTTCAATTTTTTAGCGTAACTGCTGAGGCTTTTTTAATAAGTAATATTAGGATAACTGTTTCTCTATAAACACAAAAATGCGCGAAGTTACACGCACCGCGCACGCACCACGGTACTTATACTCAAAAGTTATACCAACGATCGCCGAATCGGCGATCCAAAATTTCACAGCCGATTCGATCTGGCCATCTAACCTTACTTAATCAGCGATCCGATTCGATCCACATCACTAGTTATTAGTGATTTTTTAAATTTTATTTTTTATTTTTATTTTTATTTTAAATTATTCACCTGACTTGTTTGTAAAGAAGAAAAACAGTTGATTTCGCTGATGCAAAAATTTTTACTCAAAATAGTCTGCATCAGTTTATCTGAGCTGACAAACGAACTTGAGATGGTCCTTTTCTTAACAAAGTTTTCGGGAAATTTTGATTGGATGCACCTGATCCAAAATTTTTCCGGATACGTAAGCGTGACCGAAACATTATTTTTGTCATTGGTTGCCCAAACATCAAGCTTCATTTTGATACGTTTTTCATACGTCAATGTGTCATGTGGCCCGAGATCTAGCCAATAAAACTTTCAGTTATTCATAATTGCGACTTGATCATAAATGGCTCTTTGCCCCTACAATAACAAAATTTCAAGCTGATAATAAAGAGACGTACGCTCAATTGAAAATAATAATTGAAATTAGACAATTTCAATATCAATTACGTTTCAATCATGGCTGTTCACCGACACATGCTACATGCACAAAAGGGCATACAGACAAGACTTCGTTCCAGCATCAGACATGCTGTGAAGTCAACCAGCCCAGCATAATTGATATTGAAATTGAAACTATAGTTTCAATTTCAATTTCAATTAAAATATTTTCAATTTCAATACCATTATCGATTTTTGACCAAATTATTTTCAATTTCAATACCATTATCAATTTTTAGGCTAATTATTTTCAATTTCAATATCAATTATTAATTGATATTGAAATTGAAATTGAAAGTGGGTTTCAATGATTAAATGAAATAATTGAAACAACCCTACTCACGAAACAACAAAAGAGTCTCCTTATTTTCTCATGTTTGGTCGGGACCCTTTTACGCCACTCGATCTAGTACTCAAAAAACCAATATCTCCTTATGCTGAGTACGATGACTACTGCAGAGACTTATGCAAGACTCTGCGTGATGTGTGGAGCATCGCTACTAAAGCAATCGAGGCTGCACAACGACATCAAAAGCAAAGCTACGATCGTAAGCTAAACATACCTACTTTTGATACAGGTGACCGAGTCTATGTGTACACACCGGTCACTACAAAGGCTGACACACCTAAACTATCCACCTTTTGGAAGGGACCCTATCGTATTACCAAAATTGACGGCAAACGACTGACATTAACCCTTTGATGCGCACTGTGAACCTCAGGTACCTCACGTGGTGGATGCCCAATCTGGGGCTATAAAGCTTGGCTAGCTTATTCTAGTCAACTGATCTTCACATTGTTTTTTCAGAAATAGCAAATCTTTGCATTTAGTACCCCAATTTCAGTCCGGCTGCCACACAACAAAACCTATGCTTGATTAAGCAGTGTGAAAATTTGACTTTTTTCATCGCAAAAGTAGTATTTTCTTTATAGCCTCATTATGTTATGCGATATCGCAAAATTTGCACAAACATTCAACTTTGAGCGCTTATAACTAAAAAACGGTGCGCCCTAGACCCTTAATCGACTCAACATGTTTTGTTCACCATTAAATTCTCTATCGAATGGTAGTTTCGCCAGCTCTCTACGACGCACATAGCCCGAGCAATGACCAAAAAACTAGAAGGTGTCAAAGTCTGGCTGCCTAGTGCCTAGAGAGAGAACCTCTGGGCATCAAAGGGTTAACCATTGTAAAGCGAATCGCCAGTTTGGCAGCAATTTCGGTATAGTTCAACTTTTTTAGTAAATTCTGCTTCAAATTGCTCATTTTTTAGCTTTTGGACCCAAAATTTTATTTATCAGTTTTTCCTATAACCCTTTGATGCGCACTGTGAACCTCAGGTACCTCACGTGGTGGATGCCCAATCTGGGGCTATAAAGCTTGGCTAGCTTATTCTAGTCAACTGATCTTCATATTGTTTTTTCAGAAATAGCAAATCTTTGCATTTAGTACCCCAATTTCAGTCCGGCTGCCACACAACAAAACCTATGCTTGATTAAGCAGTGTGAAAATTTGACTTTTTTTCATCGCAAAAGTAGTACTTTCTTTATAGCCTCATTATGATATGTAATCGCAACTCTGGTAGTCAACCTTTTGTGCATCAGATACAGCGGATATTGTAGTTTATTTTTAGCAGTCAACTATGATAAGCGCACGGTTGCTGTGTTAATACTCTAGGTTGAGGTACATATTATGCCTGAGCGATATCGCAAAATTTGCACAAACATTCAACTTTGAGCGCTTATAACTAAAAAACGGTGCGCCCTAGACCCTTAATCGACTCAACATGTTTTGTTCACCATTAAATTCTCTATCGAATGGTGGTTTCGCCAGCTCTCTACGACGCATGTAGCCCGAGCAATGCCAAAAAACTAGAAGGTGTCAAAGTCTGGCTGCCTAGAGAGAGAACCTCTGGGCGTCAAAGGGTTAACATGCATTCACAATCCCAATAAAGCACCCATTGAAAGACATGTTGATCACGTTAAACACGCCTATGACTTGTACATACCTCAGTTTCAAGTCACTCAGACACCTACATCCGACTCAGATAATGAAAGGCCCAAAAATCTGCGCCGATTAACCCGTACTCGCCTCGCGTAGAACAGTAAAGTACACACTGCCTTACTTTAATACATTCCGTTTATTTTTCATGTCTTTCTTTGCTATCTGTCAATTTGCTCTTCTATTTTTCCGTTTCGTCCATTACTCTCAAAATGGCCACCATAATGTCTTTGATTATTCACCGCCAGAGACCCCACGCCATAAGCCACGCACTCAGACACACTTGAGACAGCCATAAATTGTCTAAATATCGAAATAAAACATCATTAATTAAAGACGACTCTTGACTAACTCGACGATCAAACAAGCACCTGGTGAAAGCTTGCAAATCTAACCAGCGTCAATAAAATTGCAGGCGCGCGAGTTTGCTTTTAAGATGGCGATAAAGCATTTTATTGCTGCTATAAGCCACCATCAAAGCAGCCGAAGACCTCCAATAAACTAAATACTAAAGTTAAACATCATTTGTTTGTCTGCAAATAACAAATTCGCAGCTGATTTCTCATTCAGTTTCTCCGCTATTTTACCATTCTGTGGTAAACTACCCATCAGCCTCAATGTTATACGTGTTAACTAGGGCTGGGCACGGTTACAAAATCACTATCCGTGTACACGGTTAGTTTCGAAGGCTAGTAACCGCGTGTACACGCTAACTAACGTCTACTGCAATTATCCGCGTGTACACGCTAATTATCCGTGTAGCCGTTTACACGGATACTAACCGTGTAAACGGTTACACGGTTACTAACGGTTACTAAACGGTTACACGGTTACTAAACGGTTACACGGTTACTAAGCGGTTACACGGTTGCTAACCGGTTACACGGTTACTAAACGTCAAGAAGCAGAGGGGGAGTATTGACCAAGGGAAGATACGAACCACCCATCTCTAGATCTGCAGACCAGCAAGCTACCATATCAGCTACTGGGACAATGTTAAGCAGTCAGTATAAATGCCTTTATATATCTTGAAGAATATAGGTTGCACACACATGCGTATATGAAGTAATATATAAATCCAGCAGCGAAACGAACATTTTTCTTAACGGGTACACTAAGTCGGAAAACGGATAGTGTAACCGGTTACACTATCCGTTTAGAGTAACCGTTTACACTATCCGTTTAGAGTAACCGGTTACACTATCCGTTTAGAGTAACCGGTTACACTATCCGTTTAGAGTAAACGGTTACAGTATCCGCGGTTACTGTGTCTTAACGTGTACACGCTGTAACCGCTAAGTAACCGCGGATAGTGACCCCTAACCGTGTACACGCTAAGCTTAGCGTGTACACGGTTACACGCGTGTACACGGTTCGTACCGTGTAGCCGTGCCCAGCCCTAGTGTTAACCCAACCCTGTTGCTTGTACATTCCCTTATTCGTCTGAGCATAATTGGTTTTACTAGTCTTACAAAACTTTTTTCATGGTCAAACTGGATCCTTATAATGTCTTCGAAGTCGACTAATTTCTGTTCTCTTGTGTGTTCTTTAGTATGACTTGTGTCCTAGACTACACTCATCTAAATCTGCCCACCGCCCCTCTATCTGCACACTACTTATCATACTATAAATTAAAATGTTCTAAAATTAAAAAGGCAAAACTACTTACCTTCCAAAAATCCAAGTGCTAGCAAACAGCTAGTACTGCCCATTCATTATGCAGTAGAGGCGATCTCGCCTGATAAAAAGTAATTGCGAAAAAATGAACATTTTCGCATTCATTAGTCAATAAAAATAAGACCGTAACCAATCGGCCATTATTATCCGACTACTCAGGTGACGGCGTACAAGTCAAGTCAACACTAATCAACCACCTGACTAGTAAACGTACACGAAGTAATCACCACCTGCTGACAATTACTAACATTGAACCATTCTTTAATAGTAGTCACCTGACTAATTAAATCGCCCCATTCACTTGTAAGAAATTTGAGAAGAAAAATTAATGAAAAATTAAGACTGCCGAAATGTTAACACTGACACTACATTTAAACAGTAATAATAGCACTCATTTATTTATTTCAGCTCTACTGCCATTATTATTACTATAATACTGCCTAGTTATAAATGGCATCGTCGGGACCTCATACCCCCCCAGGAACCCCTCCGCCGGACGCTGGGGACGATATAATTGATGCTAGTATGCCGGTAGAAGTCTTCAACGGTCCAAACGAAACATTTCCCGACACCGCCAATATCCATTATATTACTGGACCAAGTCACGCAAGTCACGTATTGTCCGGCTACCATTTATTTTGGAAAAATATTCAGGTCGGAAGCCTAAGCTTTCAAAACCTGAAGCAGTTGGTGGAATACATTCATTTCACGCAAATGGGGTTCACCGAGGAAGCAGAGCAGCTCCGAACAAAAACGAAGACGGCCGCGGAAATTGAAAATTTCTTAGCCAGACACCGCCACAAATTCGCTGACCGCAACGGCCCGTGGATCAGTGTTAGAAAGGACATCTGGGTTTCAGCGTGGCAACTTGTTGCTGATATTTTCCCCAGCGTACGCGACACACTGACCACCGGCAAGAGTTTTGTCGTTATTGGGAAAAACATGTTCTGGGCGTCCGGTCTGGGCTCACAGCCTGAAATACCAAATTGGGACTTCGAAGGCTTTGACATGCATGGCCGCATTCTCGACGACGCTGCTGAACGCATTCGAAAAAATGAACCGCCACTGACTGACATCTACTCGTGGTGCAGTGACTCTTCCATTCTCGAAGGACCACCGAAAACGATTTTATTCATTGGTGACCAAGCCACTAAATAAATACCTTCGGTCATTGGAGTGTGGCCAGGTCATGTCCTCGCCGGGGGCACGCCTTAATACAGTGCCATGGCTGCTGCAAAAGCATGACACGAGCCAGTACTCGCACATCGTCATGGCCGTTGGACAATACGACTAGCAATGGGAAGAATCCCAATGGCAGCAGCATGCCGAAATTGCATGCGACGCCCTCACAGCCACAGAAGTCTCGGCCTACTTGGTAGGGCCATACCCCCGTAGTTGCGACGACGGTTTCAGCCGAACGGCTGGATCAAATATTGTACGATGCTTGTCGCAGTTCCAGGGTTATTTACGTAACAGCCCTAGACTTCACTGCACGAAACCAGAACAAGCCAATTTTTGAAACGAACAATAACGACTACCCACGTCTCAGCCTTAAGGGTTCGAAACTGTTCTACGATTATATTGGCTACGAAATTACGCCTCTGCAAGAAGTCCAACCGTTTTGGACCATTCGGCCCTATCAACAGCCACTGGCCCGAACGTCTGGCAGAAATTCGTCTCGGGAATCTGAACTCACTGCCGGCACGCAGGATGTCCCAGAAAAACCCACTGCCATTCGACGAAAATCGGCCACGACACCCAAAAACCCGGACCCAGAACCCGAGCTTTCACTGACACAGCAACACAAGACAGGTCAACACAGTCAGGTCACCACGCGTCCTAATGAAAAACCAACACAGCCAAAAGTGGTAAAATCACAGACACCAATGGAAACCGATGCCCCATCAGCAGTTCTTGCGCCGCTCCAGCCCCAGATAGCCCTTTAATGACTCAGCCTTAGCCTACGGTATGTAAGCCGAGAGTTTTACTAACTCATAAATTTTAATAAAATTAGGCCAATAAAACTTGACCTTTTGCTCATAAATTACTGAAATTTTATACCCACCCACAACTGCTACTAAGCTAGCGCCACATGCCCACATGACAGTATGACACACCTACCGTAGTCAAAGTTGCTTAAAAAAACTACGCCAATTTCGAATCAGTCAGTTGTCGTGAAGTTGTATTTGAGAGTCGGTTGGTTTGGCCGTGAGCGGTGTGAAGTTGACTTTGACTAAGGTGGATACGTTGCGGACTGACACAAGACTGGTTGAATTCATTGACTTAATAAAGTGATTTGCTGTAAATTGTGTTTGTGTGTGGTTGATGTTAGATAGGGTTCGTGTAGGACAGTAAGTAACCTAAGGCTTCTTCTTCGTCTTGAACTTGTGACCTTTCTTCTACGGTCATTTTGTTGTACAGACCTTCGCTCAGCCTACTGGCCTACTTGATGGCCTTAATTGCCCCCAATTGAATCCTCTTGAGTCCGTTAAGACTCGGTCAGAAAACTCACCTAGCCTTACTGGTTACAGTAAATTTACAGATAGACTTCGCTACCGTAATACTGGGTAGGCGTTGCTTAACTGTGATTGGCTGCGAGCTCTTATGGCTCTTATTCATTTAGCCAATCCAGTTCCTAGACAAACCCAGATGTAGACAAACCCAGACCAAACCGCTACGATAACACGTAAAACCTGATCCAAAGGGCGTAGTCTGAAGTGGCCCAACTCTGAATTGGCCCAACGGCTGCTATTGGCTCTCTTGCTTATAAGGGATTTAGTTTGCCCAGCCAGTCACTGCGCATGCACAGGTCAGCTGTGTAGTATGCTCCGCCTTAGTATACTTAAACGTACATAGACTAAATTAAAATGCAGTATCTTAAAAATGCTGGGGGGGGGCGGGGGGGCAGCGACACTTATTTAAAAAAAAAAAACTTAAATTTAACTTTTAAAAAGAATGAGCCCACACAAAAACCACAACAACAAAAATTTATTATTATACTGCGCCAAAAAAAAAAAAAGCGACACAACACAACACTACACTACAAAATAGAAAAGGCGGGGGGCAATAAAGTAAAGAGAAGAAAGAGAATGGTAACGAACGCGTGTAAGCGAAATCGAAATAGCACTTTTTTTGCTATAGCGCTTTTTTTATGCGCTATATGCGATATATGCGCTATAAGCGCTATGGAATTTGCTATATGCGCTATTTGCGCTATAGCGCTTTTTGGGGGTGCTATATGCGCTATTTGCGCTATATGCGCTATCGGAGGTGCTATATGCGCTATTTGCGCTATAGCGCTTTTTGGGGGTGCTATATGCGCTATTTGCGCTATATGCGCTATCGAGGGTGCTATATGCGCTATAGCGCTTTTTGGGGGTGCTATATGCGCTATTTGCGCTATATGCGCTATCGAGGGTGCTATATGCGCTATTTGCGCTATAGCGCTTTTTGGGGGTGCTATATGCGCTATTTGCGCTATATGCGCTATCGAGGGTGCTATATGCGCTATATGCGCTATAGCGCTTTTTGGGAGTGCTATATGCGCTATTTGCGCTATATGCGCTATCGAAGGTGCTATATGCGCTACTTGCGCCATAGCGCTTTTTGGGAGTGCTATATGCGCTATTTGCGCTATAAGCGCTATCGCAGGTGCTATATGTGCCATTTTTTTGGATATGGATGAAACTTCTACAGCAAAATGGCCAGGGGGATTTGAACCACCCATTGCTAGATTTCTAGCTTAACACTCTACCAACTGAGCTACGCTGGCCTATTGGTGTTTGTGTTAATTTCCCTTTAAATAGTGATGCTGATTTTGGATAGCGCTTATAGCACCTGATGGTGCTATTTGCGCTATTTAGGCGCTATTTTCTGTGATTGGCTAACTTATTGCAAATTTTTGTACTTTTTACTACGTATACGATTCATCAATAAAAAATAACAGTTTTAAATTTTTTTTTTAATTTTTGTTTGTCTTTTAGTCGATAATATAAAAAAATAGCGCATATAGCAAAACGATAGCGCATCAAAGTGCTAAAGCGCTATTTTTTTTCATAGGCTTAAAAATAGCGCTTATAGCACATGAGGGTGCTATCTGCGCTATTTAGGCGCTATTTTGTGCTATTGGCTAATTCATTGCAAATTTTTGTACTTTTTACTACGTATACGATGCTTCAATAAAAAAATATTTTTAAAATTATTTCCAATTTTTTGTTTGTGCTCTAGTCGACGATATAAAAAAATAGCGCATATAGCAAAACGATAGCGCATCAAAGTGCTATAAGCGCTATTTTTTTCATAGGCTTAAAAAATAGCGCTTATAGCACATGATGGTGCTATTTGCGCTATTTAGGCGCTATTTTGTGCTATTGGCTAATTCATTGCAAATTTTTGTACTTTTTACTACGTATACGATGCTTCAATAAAAAAATATTTTTAAAATTATTTCCAATTTTTTGTTTGTGCTCTAGTCGACGATATAAAAAAATAGCGCATATAGCAAAACGATAGCGCATCAAAGTGCTATAAGCGCTATTTTTTTCATAGGCTTGAAAAATAGATGGTGCTTTTTTTGCACTATTTAGGCGCTTGGGCGCTGCTTGGACTTTTATTATTACTGGATTATCATTACTGGATTATTATTATATGATAATTATTTACTGCCTTAAACTATTTCTCGTTCTTTTCCTGCTTAGCAAGTAAGTTATATATTTTTTTGTTTATTTTGCTTTAATGATTTGCTTTTAGTATTAATATTTATATACTAGTATAGTAGTAGTAATAGTTTTTTAATATTAATATGCTGGAGAATACTTTATTTGCTTAACGTTACGAGTACTTGGTATTTCTAAAATTTATAATTTGAAATCAGTGATTATTTCTTGAGTAATAAGTCATGTTGGGTGATTGCCTAGGGCTTGGTGATTTCCGTAGGCTTAAAAAATACCCGTAGGGGGGTACCTATCGTAGCGTATATAGCGCAAATAGCGGGGGGGGGGGGTGGGGGGGGGTGGAGTTTTGGGGCGGGAACCAAAGAGGGGGCAAAGGGCCCAGGTGGCGCGTGGGGGGGGGGGGGGGGGAAAACCTCCTCGTGCACGCTTACACGCGACATCTACCATAGTCGCGTTGGCAGAAGTTGAACTGGTTGGGTGAATGCAAGGGTACTTGGAGCAGGCATAAACCAAGACCAACCAGTTAGAACCCACGAAATTGACGGCATGGTCAATATGGAGGCGACTCCATGGCTATTCGGGTAACATCTACGGATGATTAGCCGGCATAGCCGGCATAGGCGGAATGTTTTGGTGTTCCGCGCAGCAACGGCAGGCCCGCGCTAACTTCTCGATGCCATCATCGAGGTGTGGCCAGTCGACTGCCGAACGGGCAAGCTGTTTCATACGTTGAACACCGAAGTGCCCCCAAATGCAGCAGACAATGCTTGGGGCCGAGCGATGAGTGGAATAAAGATCCTAGAACCGTAAACTAAACAGCCATACTCGGTCGTTAGGGAGTGTTGTAGTTTCTTGAAATGCTGAAAGTCACCGTGAACTTCAGCTGGCCAACCTTCCTTGCAGTAGCGCATGACCTTGGAAAAGGATTGGGTCCAGTTGTCGACTAATTTCTTCGACGTTCGACGTTCGACTTAAGGCATCTGCATTTCCATGATCCTTAGTGGCTCGATATTCTACAGAATAGTCGTACTGACTAAGTGCAAGTGCCCATCGAGCTAATCGATTAGCCGCCATCGCAGGTATCCCATTAGTTGGTCCAAAAATGGCCACTAACGGCTTGTGGTCGGTAACCAGAATAAAGTGACGTCCATACAGGAAGTGGTGAAACTTTTTAATCCAAAAATTACAGTAAAAGCTTCCTTTTGAATGTGGCTGTAACGTCTGTGAGTATCAGTTAAGGTCTTGGACGCATTGGCGATAGGGCGCTCGCTACCGTCTGGATACCGGTGAAAAAGCACGGCTCCAATCCCCACATCCGAAGCATCGCAAGGGATCCAATGAGCCAAGACCGCGTCAGTGCAGAGCGTCCTTGAGGCGCCGAAAGGCGGTCTGCTCATCAGAACCCCACACCCGTGGCTGGCCTTTACGTGTCAGGCGCTCAGAAATAGTAGAGAGATTTGGAATGAACTTGCAGTAGAACTGGACCGAGCCCAGAAAAGAACGAAGGCTGAAAACGTCCGTATCGAAAAAAATTTGGAAACATTTTTGATGAACATTTGTTTTTTCAACACTGATTTATCAAAAGACAAATGTTCGTCATCGAAACTTCGTCATCGAAAATGTTCGTCATCGAGAAATTTTTCGATGACGAGTTGTCTTTTAGAACATTATTATGTTCTAAATGACAAAAGCTCTGTCATCGAAAATTTTTTCGATGACGAACATTTCAACGGAGCTCGGTACCTCCGTTGAAATTTTCAACTGCAAACATCTTAGGTACAGATAAGGCACTAGGTCAAAAAAGTTAGCCCATTCGCATTAAAGTTATAGTTAAGGTTTAAGTGAGGCCAAGCCTTCAATTTAACGTAAAGTTACTGTTAAAGTAAGTCTGAGGCGCTAATTTAAGTTAAAATTAAAGAAATCCCAAAATCAATGATTTTTATATAACTTTTTTTAAATAACTTTAATGTTAAAATTAAAGTAAGGGTGTCTTAAGTAAAGTTTCAGTCAAAGTAAGACCTGTAACTGTTTTGCAGTTAAAGTTAAAGTATGGCCTCTAAGGCCCGGTTCATACTCGTCCTTGTTCTTGTCCCTATCCTTTTGTCCTTAAGCAATTCCCAAAAAACTGGCCAGCCAAATATGCCAAGTTTTCGCGTGAATAAATCTGAGGTCACATTAAGATTTTATGCACAGAATTAGCCGAAACGCTTGCGTCAATTCTTCACAGCAGCTGACGAAAATTTGTTCTTGTTTCTCTCCCTGTGAACTTAAGGATAAGTATGAACCGGGCGTAACTTTTTTAATTTCAGCTACAGTTAAAATTTCACATTTTTGCCCTAATATGCAGCTGGCAGTAATTTGTTTCATTCTTCTTCTATATAGATAGAATGAGACACTATTATGTACTCTTCGTCGTCGTCGTCGTCGTCGTAGTAGTAGTAGTAGTAGTAGTAGTAGTAGTACTAGTAGTAGTAGTAGTAGTAGTAGTAGTAGTAGTAGTAGTAGTAGTAGTATCAGCAGCAGCGGTAGTATAGTAGTAATTCGTATTAGTAGTTAATGGGTGACTTTTGACTTTAATGAAAATGTTCTAATTAAGAATTATTAGACTTAGAGCGACTTATATAATTTTCAATGATTTCGATGACGCACATTTTCGATGACGAACATTAGTCTTTTCGATGACGAACATTTGGTTTTTTGATGACGAACATTTGCTTTCTCGATGACGAACATTTTTGATGACGAACTTTTTGATGACGAACATTTTCAATGACGAACATTTGCTTTTTCGATGACGAACTCGCCGTTGAAAAAGCAAATGTTCGTCATCGAAAAAACAAATGTTCGTCATCGAAAATGTTTCGATCAATCCAAAATTTTCGATGACAAACATTTTCGTTGACGAACATTCTGATGACGAACATTTTGTTCCGATAAATCGGGCCCTGAACTTGAACCGTTCCCGCACAATGAGTCGCTTCGGATCATACTGGGTATCCATGAATTCTTGAATGTCAATCATAGAAATGTCATTAATGTCTTTCGGCGGAGACTGCTGCTCAGCGAGGGTGCTGAGCAGTTTGTAGGTAGTGGAGGTCTGATTATTGAGTAAGACCTGCGGTAGACGTTCGGCAGGCACGGCATTGGTTTTGGCGAACGTCTGAAAACGGGCCCGGTAGTCTTTCCAAAGCTCAGCAGTCGAATCAAAGGCGGGAAATGATGGCATGCTCGCCGGAGCCGTTGAACCGTTCATAGTTCTAGCGTCACCAGATGGTCTCAGCTGGCGAATAAGATCGACCATCTGCTGTTGCTGACTACTGATCTGTTGCTGCATTTGCTGCTGCTGTTGCAACATAAGCTGGAACAGTTCCTCGGTTGTCGGCATGTTTGCAGATGGGAGCGAAGAAAACGCTCACTACAGCCGGTTCGCAAGCGGGTGTTGTCCTAGGTATATTCGACGTCACAACTTAATCAGTCCAGCTCAGCATGGATTTTTGGCCCGCAGATCAACTGTTTCTAATGTCATGAGTTGCTTAGACACTTGGATCGACGCTTGTTCTCAAGGAAAGTGTATCCATGCTGTTTTTATAGATTTTGCAAAAGCCTTTGACACAATCTCACATCCTATGTTGCTATATAAGTTGTCTCAGTACGGTATTAATGGAAAACTTTTAACATGGTTGCAAGCTTTTCTTTCGAATAGAACACAGTACGTAGTAGTCGATCAGTATAAGTCTCGCATAGAAAACGTTATTAGTGGTATGCCTCAGGGAACTGTACTGGGTCCCGTATTATTCTTAATTTACGTAAATGACATTGTAGACTGCGTCAAAAATTGCAACATTAAGTTGTACGCAGATGATGTTAAAATCTTTCACTCGCTGCCAAATGATGCTGCGTTTTCACCCATGCTCCAGACAGATCTGAGCAGTATCTATGACTGGTCTAACACATGGCAGTTGTCTGTTGCAACTGAAAAGTGTTCTGTTTTTGTGTTGGGTCTACGGTCTGCGGTCTTGTTGTCTACGGTCTACGGGTCTTCTGTTGTGCAGGTCTACGGGTACACCTCAGTACTGTCTGGGTAACAAAGTTTTGAACATGTCACATACAGTGAATGATTTGGGCATTTTACTGTCCTCAAATATGAAGTTCTCCGATCACTGTCAGTTGATATCAAAAAAGGCTCTGCGTATGTCAGCAAGCGTTTTTCAAAACTCGCGTTAAAACTCGTGATACTACATTTTTCCTAAAAATGTTTACTACGTATGTAAGACCCATTGTTGAATACGGCACCCCAATATGGTCTCCGTATTTATTAAAAGATATTGATCTTGTGGAAAAAGCTAAGCGTTCTTTTACGAAACGTATTCCAGAGGTTCGGAACCTTACGTATCCTGATAGACTCACGGCTCTCAATTTACAAAGTTTAGAATATAGGCGTCTCGTTGCGGATCTGATGTTGGGTTTTAAAATTATAAAAGGCTGCGTTGATATAGATTTTGATAGTATGTTTCAATTTGCACCAGATGCCGGTCTAAGATGCCATTGTTTAAAACTCAGAATACCTCGTACTAGCTCAGAATTAATAGCCAACTCCTTTCGATACAGGCTTCCGAAATTGTGCAATTTCTTACCTGAATATTGTATTACAAAACCAAATGCACTCAGTTTTTCTATGCTATCACAAATTTAAACTTGAACTGTTTCGTGAAGGGGCGGGGGGTTAGGTGACCACCCTGGTCCTCTCCTGCCTTTCCAGTTTATTTCTCCAGTTTGTTTCTGTTCTTGTATTTCTTTGTGTTTGCTAATTGTTCTATTATCTTTATTTGTTTATGCTAATAACATATAGGAACGCCGGCTAAATTTAACAGGTTTTGTAAAGCCGACGATTTCTTTCTTACCTAGCAGCGTCTACAGCACAACTAATAATTGGGAGATCCTGGGTGATCTGGACGGGATGGTACAGACGACCGGACGGACAGCGGAAGGTAACGGCGGCGGGCACTGGGGTGACCTCTAGGCGGTCTGGCGAACGGCAGGAGGAGGAGGACGGGCGGCGGGCGCACAGACCAAAACAGCACGGAAGGCGATGGCCGGCAAGAACTGAAGTGAACTGGGTGAACGACGGAGTGGTGGAGCGGCACGGCACAAGAAACGACGTGGTGGGGGGACGGGTATGCGACGGTCAGCGGGAAAAGGAATCGGGGCCTGAATTGGCTGAACCGGTGTGGCATGATGGCGGGCGTCGCAGCAAAGAAACGACACGGGGGCACTGGCGCCGAGTAGCGCGAAACGGGTCAACGGGTCGAAACGAGCGCACGGTCAGAAATGAAGCGCTGGGGGACACGGGCCGGACGGCCGAATGGGGGAAATAGCACAATTAATTGGCCTAAAGGCTACTAAAAAGAATGGCGCAAAAGCGTTGGCAAAGTTACAAACAATCTAGAAGACCTATGGGCTAGAAACGTCGGCGATCTCGCTCATAGGGTTCAAAAAGGAAAGACTGCAGTCGGAATTGGAGTTAGTCATTTATTGAAATATACAGCAGGGGCACAGGGACAGTAAGTACAGGACAAGGGCAAATGGGCAAAATACAGAGCAAGGCGGGCAGAAGAGAGAGTTTAAAACCGACTGCTCTACGCTCTTGTGCGGTAACCGCGGTAACAGGCAAGTTGCGGTAACCGCACTTACCGCGCGGTAACGGGCCCATTACCGCATACCGCAAAATTGCGGTTACCGCAGCGGTAACCGCGGTAACCGCAGTACCGCGCACACCCCTAGTTTCAGCTTTAGAATAGTTTCAGTTTCAGCTGAGGTTTCAGCTGCAGGATGGATTTAGTTTCAGTTTCAGTTTCAGGCGCTGAAACTGAAACATGTACAAGCTGAAACCAGTTTCAGTTTCAGTTTCAGTTTCCGCTCACATCACTACATGGGGGGGTGTCATTCTAGTGGTGGGCAAACATGCTGCCTAGGAGCAAAAATGCAAAGCAAAAATTTTCCTGCAAGGGTCCCCCTTTGGTTTTTATCGCCCGGCCTAAAAAAATTCTGATACGTCTCCAATTGACCAAATTTGGCCTTAAAATCGAAAAATTCCCCCAATTTCTTCTTGGGGATGCCGCCCACCACTGCGGCTCTGTGGATTTATATTATTTGTTAAATGTTAATATCTTTCGTCAAAGCCTATGCATGTATACACGAGTACATTATGCTACATTTCACACTGTCTGATGTGACGTTACCATCTTTTATTTCAATTTTTCTGTCGGAAAAATTTTCTGATACGTCTCCAGTTGACCAAATTCGGTCTAAAAATTGGAAAAATCGCCATTTTTTCTGGGGGCTACCGCCCCAGACTCCTGCAACTTTGGGGTTTAGTATGTAATCTTGCGTTTACAATGCGTGTGTAAGTACTAAAATCACTAAAAACTTTACTTTCACTTCAAAAATGCTATCACTGAGTGAGCACAAAGTGGACAAGGGGCGACCTCCCCCCCTTTTCAAAATCCAGGCTACGCCCCTGACTTAATGCAAATGTGGAAATTGGTTTATGCGGAAATGGACACTCACACTTTTATCACTTTTTTAGATACGTCGTGAAAAAAACATGAGTAGAATATAGACATGGGGAAAGTTTGACTACTGGAAGTTGCCGCTATCGAGCAACCGAAGTAATGGGTTTTTGTTTGTTGGTGAATTGAACGAAATCACATTTTGCGATGTGAACCACATCTTCAAAAAGTGCAACAAATTTTTGCTTCTGGGGGCCGCGCCCCTCGACATCCGCAAGCTGCAGCATGTATACCTATTATGTACCTATATGCTGACTGCTGAGGAAAAAAGTTCCGAGGTTCGACCCCCTTTTGAAAATTCTAGTACCACCCTAGCAGGGTTGGCAAGTCTCGGGTTTGCAACCGAGACCGAGACCGAGACCAGGTAACCGAGACCACCGAAACGAGACCTACGAGACCGAGACCAGCCCTTGGGAGACCTTTTTTTCAAGTTTCAATTTTAAAAATTTGAGATACTTTGAAACGTGAAAAAGTTATGACCATTTCATGCTTGGCATTTTTGGAAACTTAAATTGCAAAAAAATCTTTGTGATGTTGGAAAATTTTGAAAACTTCAAGTCTCATCTGAAATACCGAGACCACCCTATGGCAGGTCTCGGTTTTCCTACCGAGACCGAGACTGAGACCAGCCTAGTCTCGGGTTTTTTACGAGACCGAGACTGCCAACCCTGCACCCCAGGCCCAGGCTACCTAGTTTTGAGAATAATAATCTGCCCCTCTTATCATACTAGATCGATTTGAATGAGTGAAATATTGACTGAACTACTTTTTTTGCTAAAAATTTAGAAAATTTTCTGCTAAAAACTACTATTGTCTTAGTAGTTGGCAACGAAATTCTGCGGGGTGCCCCGCCCGGCGGGGCGGGGCGGGGCAGCGAAAATCTGCCCCGCGTCCAACTCTGATATACCTATGCTTTTATAAAAATGAAAGTAAGGAATACTAAGTTGGAGGGTCTGGGATGGCAGCCCGCAGAAAAAAAATGTAGAGAAATTTTTCAGTTTTAGGCCTAATTTAGTCAATTGGAGAAAATCAGAACTAGGCTATCAGTTTACGTTTACTGTCGACCACAAAAATTAGCTCTTACCCAAAATTGAAAACCGCTATCGGTTCCAAAATTGCATCGGTTCCGGTTCTACTAACACCTTCGGTTCCGTTTCCGGTTCCAGTGGAACCGATCCGAACACTAGGCGTACCCCTCTCAGTTCAGTACCCCATCTTCAGTTCCTTCATTCAAGACAATTCAAGACACTGAGAAATACCTTGCTCTACGCCCCCCCCCCTTCGTTCAACCAAGAGTACATAATAGGAAGAGTATGACACTCTTCCTATTATGCCTACAGCCTACGGGCGTGCGTCCAATGCGCAGCGCGAAATAGCCCGTTTATGTACGGTTTTGAGGGGGGGGGGTACCCCCCCCTCAACTGAAGACCCCGTACTCAACTCTCAACTGAGGGGGGGGTACCCCCTATTCAGTTCGATACCCCGTGCTCAACTGAGGGGGGGGTACCCCCCCTCAACTCAGCACCCCGTCTTCAGTTGAGGGGGGTAACCCCCCCCCTCATTTCAAGACACTGACAAATTCTTTGCGCCCCCCCCCCCCCTCAGTTCAGTACCCCGTCTTCAGTTGAGGGGGGGGGGTACCCCCCCCTCTCATTTCAAGACACTGACAAAGTCTTTGCGCTACCTCCCCCCTCAGTTCAGCACATCAACAAAAGTCCTTGTCAGTGTCTTGAAATGAGGGGGGGGGTACCCCCCCCTCAGTTGAGCACGGGGTATCGAACTGAGTAGGGGGTACCCCCCCCCCTCAGTTGAGTACGGGGTCTTCAGTTGAGGGGGGGGTACCTTCGGTTCCGGTTCCGGTTCCAGTGGAACCGATCCGAACACTAGGCGTACCCCTCTCAGTTCAGTACCCCATCTTCAGTTCCTTCATTCAAGACAATTCAAGACACTGAGAAATACCTTGCTCTACGCCCCCCCCCCTTCGTTCAACCAAGAGTACATAATAGGAAGAGTATGACACTCTTCCTATTATGCCTACGGGCGTGCGTCCAATGCGCAGCGCGAAATAGCCCGTTTATGTACGGTTTTGAGGGGGGGGGGTACCCCCCCCTCAACTGAAGATCCCGTACTCAACTCTCAACTGAGGGGGGGGGTACCCCCTACTCAGTTCGATACCCCGTGCTCAACTGAGGGGGGGGTACCCCCCCTCAACTCAGCACCCCGTCTTCAGTTGAGGGGGGGTACCCCCCCCTCATTTCAAGACACTGACAAATTCTTTGCGCTACCCCATCCCCCCCTCAGTTCAGTACCCCGTCTTCAGTTGAGGGGGGGGTACCCCCCCCCCCTCTCATTTCAAGAAACTGACAAAGTCTGCGCTACCTCCCCCCTCAGTTCAGCACATCAACAAAAGTCCTTGTCAGTGTCTTGAAATGAGGGGGGGGGGTACCCCCCCCCTCAACTGAAGACGGGGTGCTGAGTTGAGGGGGGGGGTACCCCCCCCCCTCAGTTGAGCACGGGGTATCGAACTGAGTAGGGGGTACCCCCCCCCCTCAGTCGGGTACGGGGTTGAGTACCCCCCCCCTCAAAACCGTACATAAACGGGCTATTTCGCGCTGCGCATTGGACGCACGCCCGTAGGCATAATAGGAAGAGTGTCATACTCTTCCTATTATGTACTCTTGGTGCAACCTTTCGTTAATTGTGCTGTTGTTGTGACACCTAACCCAGCCCTGTTTGCAACTTGATTTGCAACACGCTCCCTTTCCTGTTGTGTTCTCCGTTAAAAAGGCCCTGTCATAATCACTGGTGCCCTTTCTCTTTCTCTTTCCCTAACTCTTTCTTCCCAACAACTGCCTAGACGTAGCCCACATTCCACAATGACACAAGTCCGCTAACGAGCAGAGCAACAGGACAACTTGTGAGCATTTTGTGAAAGAAAGCAGCCACAAACTGGACCGTCTCCATTCTTCAACAAACTCTCAAAAAAATGGTTGCCCTGGCAACGGTTCAAATCAGCCACTAAACTGCACTGCTGTTTTAAAAATGTGGCCAATCAAATAAAGCATTTAAACATCAAGTTGCTAGGTTTTTCTGAAGCGCGCTAAAGCACCAATCACCGGTACCCCCCGGCTGCTGTCCTCGAGTATCTGGCCGCCGAAGTGCTGGAGTTGGCTGGGAACGCGTCCCGGGACAACAAGAAGACCCGCATCAACCCGCGCCATCTGCAGCTGGCCATCCGGAACGACGAGGAACTGAACAAGCTGCTGCAGGGAGTGACCATCGCCCAGGGAGGAGTCCTGCCCAACATCCAGGCCATTCTCCTGCCCAAAAAGTCTGGTGGCGAGAAGAAATCCAAGCACTAGACACGGACCGGCTACAATGACGAATGAAGACTACGCCTAACTCAAACCTTATCCCAACTGCCCTCTTCAGGGCAACCATTCTCGATTTTTGTACACAACCAATAGAGTACAACTTGTTTGTCCGTAATTTTTATTCCGCCCAGAGGCGGAATATTTGGAAAAGGTTCGTAGCACCAAGAGTACATCGTTGATGCTACGAGCCACCACAGGGCCTATGCTTACCATAGGCCTAATATATGGGACTCTTTTTTTTCTGCCAATGGGGGCCTAAAACTGTAATAGTAACCTGAAATAGAAAACGATTACTATATTTAGAATGAAGTACTTACGGTCTAAAATTAAATTTACATTCTGAATATCATACTATGTAAACATTCATTTTTTTGGCAGATTTTAACATTCAATTCCAAGCCCCCCTTGGCTGTCTGGGTTTTGACGGACAACGGTCAACTTGGCCAGCCAATCAAATACATATGCAAATCAGTTTTTAAGGATCTCCCAATCAGCATGTCCTGTCGGCTACGTACATAAAAATTTAGCCAATCAGCTTGAAAAGGGCGGGGCGTCAGTTGGAAATTATGCAAATTAGTTTCACAGTTAGGGTCAATCAGTCGTCAGTCAATCAGTTCATTACCGGCCGTGGGGGTGGCAGGTAGCGAAGCCGGAGCGGGAGCCGAGGATCAACAGGAGCAGTATGCGCCATGCAGCCATGCAGGATCGGTCCAACGGACCAGCTGTGAAGTGCACACACATACTTTTACCCCAAATGCCCTTTTCAGGGCAAGATTGGTTTCAATTTGCAGGTTTAGATTCAATGGCCTAGTGCAAAGATGGATTGTTGGTGACGGACAGAAGTAAGGAACGTCAAATCAACTAGTGGTTTTAATTAGTATGTTTTGTGTCAGTATAATGCAGTGGTCAGTCTGAACCCTACAACTGTGTGTGGCGACTGTAGTACAAAATGTAGATGTAACCACCTTGACTTCAAACAAAAGTGCAGTGCATGTAGCAGCAACGGTAAATACAACCATTGATAGAACCATGCGTGTGCGTCTGCATTTGTAATTCATTGTCCTTAAAGCAAAAGCACGGATTTCGCCAATTTCTACAAGACTGCTGCAGCTGTAAACTTTTAAAAGCTCAGGCTACCTAACTAAATGCGCACGCCGCACAAGTAGCCGTTCCGTTGACTGTTGAGGACCAGACGTTTATGTCGGTTCGTTGGCAATAATAAGACGAAATTAAAAGCTACGGTTTGCGTACTTAAGAGTGCTGTTTGCTACAGTTCCATGCATGACGTTGGTATGAGTTACATAATTGGGAAATTAGCAACAAGAATGGGGCATTGTTGAAGAGTGACAAATTTGTACTCATGTTCTTTTTGTGAAAAATCGGTAACGAACGCGTGTAAGTAAACACAAAATAGCACATTTCATGCCATAGCGCTTTTTCCATGCGCTATAGCGCTTTTGGGCGAACAACAACCACCAACAGCGGGCAAAACCAGAGCCTAGACAACAGCGGACGACCAAGATCTAAACCAATTGTAAGCAAAACATGAGCGCAGACAATAACGGACAGACCAAGATCTGACTGAACCAACTGCGTCCAAAAACAGAACCCAGACAACAGCGACAACTTTAAGACATCAACCAACAGAGCCTAAATAAAATCCCTATCATGAAAATTGTATTAACCCAATTATCGATAATATGCACTAGTTGCCGTTAAGCACAGTAGGCGAGTTCGATGGGTCGGTTAGTGGGTCAATTTATTGGCGTCCCGCCCAGGCCCCCCTTGGCTGTCTTGGACTTGACGTTGAGAAATAGTTTGGACATTGGTCAGCCAATCCAATGCTTCTTGAAGTTAGTTGAACGTCAAGCAAATCAGCGCTCAGCAGTCATGCCGGCTACGTACAAGTATACTTTGTAGCACGATCAAGCGTGCTCTCCTGTATTTGTACGCACGCTGTGCAAGGGAAACGCCGAGTGCGTGGCACGAGTGCGCGAAGCGCACGATACATCCAACTTCCAACCAGCTTTTGATGTGTGGACGTGGAGACGGTAGAGTGGAATATGCAAATTAGTTTTGCTGTCAGGCAGTCACTCAGCAGTCAGCAGGTAGAGTAAGCTAGTCACTGTTACTTTACTAGTCTGTCTGTTTGTTTTGTTGCCGATGTTATGGCAGGAAGCAAAGCCGAAGTGAGTTGATTGATGCCAGACGGTGGCTTCAAACAGAGACTCTCCAGTTTCCACTGCACTAGGTACTTAAGTATATATATACTGTACCTGAACCTGAAGTGCTCTCTTCAAGGAAAAGCCTTAGGCTGCAGAAGTAATGACCAAGATGTCTGAGACCTGAGTCTGAGTGTCTGACTCGTTTTATTCTACTACCATAGTTTTCAAGTTTAGTAAATTGTGATCATAAGACCTTACAGCTTTTAGAGCGGAGAATGGCCGCTAATCTAAGTTTTAGCCCCGGGCCGGCCCGGAGCCGCAGCCATTTTCACCGGGCCAGCAACGGGGCCCGGCCCGGGCAAACAGCTCACAAAGCCAGAACCGAAAAGCCGAGATAACAGCGGGCAAAGACAGAGAGCCTGTGAGCGCAGATAACAGCGGGCAATGCCAGAGCCGGAGGGCCCAGATAAAAGCGGCCAATGCCGGAGCCGGTAGCCCAGATAACAGCGGACAAAGCCAGAACCGGAAGACCGAGATAACAGCGGTCAAAGACAGAGCCGGCGAGCCCATATAACAACGGGCAATGCCAGAGCCGGTGAACCCAAATAACAGCGGACAAAGCCAGAACCGGAAAGCCGAGATAACAGCGGTCAAAGACAGAACCGGAGAGCCCAGATAGCAGCGGGCAATGCCAGAGCCGGTGAGCCCAGATAGCAGTGGGCAAAGCCAGAGCCGGTGAGCCCAGATAACAGCGGACAATGTTAGAGACGGTGATCCCGGATAACAGCGGGCAATGCCAGAGCCGGTGAGCCCAGATAACGGCGGGCAAAGCCAGAGCCGGAGAGGCCATATAACAGCGGCCAATGCTGGAGCCGGTAGCCCAGATAACAGCGGACAAAGCCAAACCGGAAAGCCGAGATAACAGCGGTCAAAAACAGAGCGGGCGAGCCCAAATAACAACGGGCAATGCCAGAGCCGGTGAACCCAAATAACAGCGGACAAAGCCAGAACCGCAAATCCGAGATAACAGCGGTCAAAGACAGAGCCGGAGAGCCCAGATAGCAGTGAGCAAAGCCAGAGCCGGTGAGCCCAGATAGCAGTGGGCATTGGGCAAAGCCAGAGCCAGTGAGCCCAGATAACCGCGGACAATGTCAGAGCCGGTGAGGCCAGCTAACAGCGTTCAATGTCAGAGCCGGTGAGTCCAGATGATAACAGCGGACAAAGTCAGAACCGGAAAGCCGAAATAACAAATGGACAATGCCAGAGCCGGAGGGCCCAGATAACAGCGGGCAGTGCCAGAGACAGTGAGCCAAGATGACAGCGGGCAATGGTAGAGCCGAAGAGCCCAGATAACGGGGGGGAACGCCGGAGCCGGAGAGCCCAGATAACAGCGGACAAAGCGTGAGCCAGAAAGCTATATTAACTGCTGGCAAAGCCGGAGCCAGAATGCCATGTTAACTGCGGGTAAACCCAAGGCCGGGAAGCCCTGTTAACAGCGCGCAAAGCCAGAGCCTGAAAGAGCCCAGGTAACAACGGACAAAGCCAGCCAAACCAAGACACTAAACTACCCAGTACCCAGACAGCAGAAGCAATTCAAAACCAGAAACGCAGCAAGTAAAGCCAGAGACCCGATACCAGCGGTCAGCGGACAAACTAAGACTGTGACAACGCAATCAAGCAAGTCAGGGTCAGAGCCCAGACAAGAGCGCACTAACTCTCTAAGCAGCGGCTGACTAAGCCAGACCCAGGCCTCAGACAAGAGCGGACGGACAGACGAAGACTAAGCAATAGCGGACCAGCCAGAATCAAATCAATAGCACGAATGATAGCTCACGATGACAGAGACCAGACAATAGCGGACAAACCAAGACTCTAACAACGGTTGACCAAGGCAGAGATTCCCACGAATGACAAGAGGCAAAGTCAAGCGACAAACTCAAACATATATGTAGCGTTGGCTCAAACAGTTATACAATATACTTTGGTCAACAATCTAAAATAGCTTTAGCCCATACACCTATATAACACAACTTTGGCAGACAAACATAATATACATGTACCTTTGGCTCAATCGCTGAGGTAACTGTTCCAACATGTACGTACTGTGGTGTCAAAGTGTGGAAATGATGCTTTACGCTGAACTCTGTAGTCTGTAATGTACATAGTATATAAGTTCACGCCACTACGTCGGAATTTGCCCCTTTTAGGGGCCTACTTGTTCATATTCGCCCAATGCAATGCTTCGAAAAATGCAACTTCGAATTATTTACTACACGTAAATAAACAAGCTTAATTATTTATTAACATGCAGTTGTACAATACAGAACATACAGTAATACAAAAAAGCAATAATTATACATATGAAGAAAAAGCAGACGTTGGCTATATTATATAAATTGACCGAATTTGTCGCCGTGCACGTGTAGTTACAACTTGAGTACCTAGTTATGAATATGAAACTCCCTATTGCATTGGGCCTTGCCTGCAATGCGGAGCGCTACAGAAAACTGCACAGAATAAGGGGTTATACATGCTTATTGCTTACACCAAGAGTACATAATAGGAAGAGTATGACACTCTTCCCCCCCTCATTTCAAGACACTAGGCAAGACCTTGCGCTACCCCCTCCCCCCCTCAGTTCAGTACCCGGTCTTCAGTTGAGGGGGGGTACCCCCCTCATTTCAGCACATCAACGAAAGTCCTTGTTAATGTCTTGAAATGAGGGGGGGTACCCCCCAACTGAAGACCGGGTACTACTGAACTGAGGGGGGTACCACCCTCAGTTGAATACGGGGTATCGTTTTGAGGGGGGGGTACCTCCGCTCAGTTGAGTATGGGGTCTTCAGTTGAGGGGGGTACCCCCACTCAAAACCGTACATAAACGGCCTATTTCGCGCTCCGCATTGGACGCGCGCTGCTAGTTATAATAGGGAGAGTGTCATACTCTTCCTATTATGTACTCTTTCTTACACCAAGAGTAAAAAACACAGGTCACAGGGTTCCTCAAGTTTTGCCTGCTGCCTCAAGCCAACGCCAGAGATCTGCCTGGGCCGCGGGCCGGGTTTTCACAAATACGGTCGGCCCTGGGACCGGCACGGAAACTTCCGGGCCCCGGGCCATGCGCCGTAGCCCGTAGCGATCCGCAAGCCGTCCGGCCGTCTCGAGCTTCAGCAGTAGTGTATCACAATTCCTGCATTTCATACATATTGATATGCCCAGTGCTCTGGGCCGGCTTGGGCTCCGATCGGACCGCACACGCTTACTAGACAGCTAAACTATCCGCATAAATCGCGCCTAAGAATATACTCGAAGTACACGTTACATGCTTATCACGCTTCACGAGTCACGACACAATCTGGGGACCCTGCTCAAACTCTTACTTGTTGTGCCTCAACTCAACGCCCCTGTTACCACCCTACACAGCTAAATCAGCAATTGCGAGAGTACACATGTTCCATGGTCTCTTGAACGAAATGATTGGTTACTACGATCAAGAGTACATAATAGGGAAGAGTATGACACTCTTCCCTATCCTAGCTAATCGGCCAGGACGATGTACCCCCCTCGAATCATGACACGTCTCTCAAAACCGGGAAGTGTCTTGATGTCAGGGGGGGGGTACCCCCCCCCTGCTTTCAGCACACTGCCACGGTGATGTCTTGATTTCAGGGGGGGGTACCCCCCCCCCCTCGTTTCAGCACGTTACCAGCTCACCATAGATTTCATGCTGACAGTGTGCTGAAACGAGGGGGGGGTACCCCCCCCCCCGGAAATCAAGACACCACCGAATTTGCTCTGGCAGTGTGCTGAAACGAGGGGGGGGTACCCCCCCCCTGAAATCAAGACACTTCCGGGATTTGAGGGGGGGTGCCCCCCTGAAATCAAGACATGTCTTGATTCTAGGGGGGGTACCCCCTCCCCCCTGAAACCAAGACGTAAAAGGGCTATTTCAGCCGGAGCATCGTCCGGGCCGATTAGCTAGGATAGGGAAGAGTGTCATACTCTTCCCTATTATGTACTCTTGCTACGATGCTGAACATAATCTGAGTTGGTTGCCCTGAAGAGGGCAGTTGGGATAAAGATTGGGTTTGGGTCAAGTCGTAGTCGGTCGAGCGAAGTGGAGCAGTCTACTTGGAGCTGGTGTATTTGGTGACGGCCTTGGTTCCCTCCGAGACGGCGTGCTTGGCCAGTTCTCCGGGCAGCAGGAGGCGAACGGCGGTCTGGATTTCCCGGGACGAAATGGTCGAGCGTTTGTTGTAGTGGGCCAGGCGGGAGGCCTCCGCAGCGATCCGCTCGAAGATGTCGTTCACGAAGGAGTTCATGATGAGCATGGCCTTGGAGCTGATCCCCGTGTCCGGATGCACCTGCTTCAGCACCTTGTAGATGTACGTCCCGTAGGTCTGCTTTCTGGTCTTCTTCCGCTTCTTGCCCTCAGACTTGATCGACGACTTCTTCCCGACTGACTTTTTGCCGGTTTTAGACGAAACCTTGGGAGGCATGCTTCACGTAAAACGCAACAGAAACTTGACAATAGACAACTTGTAAAACAAGATAAACTCGACACAGCGAAAACGCTTATCCGACTAAGGTGGCAGTTGGGATAACGTGGGTGGTCTTGTAAAGTGACGAATCAAAAAGACGGAATGAGAAAACGTAGGCTGCTGATTTATCACAGTACAACCACGTGAAAAATTCAACGGGCAGAACAGCAAATAGTATTCCAGAAGAGAAAGCAGCTGACTTGTGTGTGGCCAATCCAGTTTAGTTAATTCAAATGCGCGCCTCATGTTTTAAGACATGTGTTTCGTATTCAAAGTCCCGCGTATGGTTGGCATCGCTGTGGGGGGCCGTGACATGAAATTGAGGACCACTGTAGTGCTGTGACAGTATACACAGTAGGGCAAAAAAGTTAAACTTTAACTTAAACTAAAAAAGTTAGGGGTGAAACTCTAACTTTAAGTTTAACTTAAATTACCCCCTGAGCCTTACTTTAACTTTAACTTTAACTTAAATGAAATTGGCTTAACTTTTTTGCCCTAATACACAGTACTACCGTACTACAGTACTACAAGTACGTACCGGTCCGAAATTTATCAGAGTTGTAAACTGACAAGAGAGTTGACTCGGTTCAGTTCCCACTAGTCAGAATACGAAATTTTCTTAATGCTTAAGTCTCAAGACCCGGTTCTCACTCAGATAAGTTACAAGCCTCAAACCGTCCTGAATGCCCTCCCTATTGAGCATATTTCTGTACCTCAGTTCACTTTGCAGAATACTTTAGAATCTTTCCAACCATTTTTGACTGCATGATATCTTGAGAAATCAGAATCATTCAAACCAATACACACACAACCAAGAGTTACATATTACGGATCTAATAATATACACGATAAAAGAAATATCCATACACTATAAAAGAAATATCCATCCCATTATATATCTAGATTTTTTTAGTCAGTGTTATTCAAACATTCCCCAATGCTTCATCAGTAATTTCTTGCAGTCAAATCAATTCGACCTGGTGTATTACGCTATTTCAGTACAATCCATACGTAAACGCAACTAAATCGTCAGTGGTTGCCCTGAAGAGGGCAGTTGGGATAGAGATTGGGTTTAGTTCAGTCGTAGTCGGTCGGGTTGGATTTAGGCCCGTTCGCCACGGATTCGGCGGGCGAGCTGGATGTCCTTGGGCATGATGGTGACCCGCTTGGCGTGGATGGCACAGAGATTGGTGTCCTCGAACAGACCCACCAGGTACGCTTCAGAGGCCTCTTGCAGGGCCATCACGGCAGAGGACTGGAACCGCAGATCCGTCTTGAAGTCCTGAGCGATTTCTCGCACCAGGCGCTGGAAGGGCAGTTTGCGGATCAGAAGCTCCGTCGATTTCTGGTAGCGCCGGATTTCACGCAGAGCCACGGTTCCGGGCCGGTAACGATGAGGTTTCTTCACACCGCCGGTCGCTGGAGCACTTTTACGCGCAGCCTTTGTGGCCAGCTGTTTTCTTGGGGCCTTACCCCCCGTGGACTTTCGGGCTGTTTGCTTAGTACGAGCCATGACAAAGCTTACCAAAGACTGAATAGAAAACACAAATGCAACTTGATTGGTTGATTTGATAACCGTTAAAAACGCCTGAAAAACTTATACTACGACTGAAGACGGCAAAACCTGTTTGCCTATTGGTTAAATTTCCCAACAGAAAGTAATAGGCAGCAGAGAGCCTACTGGAGTAGTAATAATAGTGCTATAAATATGCGGAAAATTATAGCTATCTTTTGGTTGAACTAAACCGCGCTTCGGAAAAAATATATAAAACAAAAAACAAAAAAAAAATAGAATCCCCCCCCCCCCCCCAAAAAAACTAAAAAATTACAGCCCCAATTTAGTTATCCCTTTCCCCGCCGCGTTCCCCCCCTCTCCCCCCCAATATAACTACACCAAAAAAAAACACAAAACAAACACCTTTTTTTTTAACAATTTAATTTTTTTTAAAAAAAAAAAACACAACCACCACTCCACCTAAATCAAACAACATTACAACAAAACTAAAAAAATATACTTTTTATTTTTTATATTAAAAAATATTTTAAAAAATAATCCACATTACAACTAAAGAACTCCTGCAGCCCTGCTGACTGTTGCCAAGGAGACGTCACAGAGAAGAGAAAATGGTAGGATGGGGACATACATATTTCACGAAAAGGAATCTGACAGCTCTTTCAAGGCCCACAAGGTGTGTTGTTCTGGTATAGGTACACCATAACTAAAACTAGTTGCAAAAACTAATTTTCAGCAGCTATACCAAAACGTTGAACGCGAGCGCTTAAACGTTTACAGATTTTTGTAAACGTGCCCATGCTTAGTCGGGTCGGGACAAGCCCCCTTAAAATTTCGAAAAATCCATAACAAGCCCCCCTTCAGACCGAGAATCCGTCTACATGTAGGTAGGTAGTTGTGTATATAAGCATACATGTAACACCACAAAAATTTTGCGTGCACACAGAAAGGTGCTGCGCGATAACATCCAGGGAATCACGAAGCCGGCCATTCGGCGCCTGGCTCGTCGTGGTGGTGTGAAGCGTATCTCCGGGCTGATCTACGAGGAGGTGCGCGGCGTGCTGAAGCTGTTCTTGGAGAACGTGATCCGCGACGCGGTGACCTACTGCGAGCACGCCAAGCGGAAGACCGTCACCGCCATGGACGTCGTCTACGCCCTCAAGCGACAGGGACGCACGCTCTACGGATTCGGCGGCTAATCTGCCCCCACACCCAATCCCCTACTGCACCTGACCTGACCAACAAACTCATCTCTTATCCCAACTGCCCTCTTCAGGGCAACCAACTCTGATTACAACGTACGGGTGATTGGCTCACGAAAAGAATCTAATCTATCCTCAGTTCAGACTTCAAGTCTTATATATTTCTGCACTCAGCATTTTACGACATTCGCATCTTTTATAAGATTTCAGCTTCTTGTTTTACCTAAATTTTGGGCAAGAATCGTCAAAATCACCTACTTTTTTGGATAAAAAAAGGTAAAATATCGTCAGTGGTTCCACCATGAAATCAGGTTTTACAAGCGAAAGCGACACGAAACGTCCAATTTCCAAGGACTAACAACTCCAACGACAAAGAACATGATCTGCATATTAGTAAACAAGTCAACTTGCGCAGTGAAAAGACCTACGGAATGGATACATGTAAATATGTACATGGAGTTTTCTTGGCGGGGGGGGCTATAAAAAGTGTCGAAAATTCAGGATAAGCCAAGATCGCTTAAAATCCTTCAAAACTGAGCAAAAAGCGAAAACGTTGCTAAAAATATGCAAATTTTGCAAAAATTTACCTATTTTTAGGCAAACACTTGAAATTTTAGCGTTGTTATCACATATCAGTTCACTTCAAGTTCCCTAAATGTCGGGACTAGGCATGGGCACGTTTGAACCGGTTAAACATTTACCTATGTTTAACCGCGCTTAGACGCTTAAAACGTTTAAACTTAAAAACTTAAAAACGCGACCGAGACTCCGTCTACATGTATATATGTAGGTACCTGTGTTGAGTGTGTATATAAGCATATATGTAACACCACAAAAATTTTGGCTGCCCCTCCCGCCGTTGATTCCCCTCCTCTAAGCCTACTAATTTTTGACCGCCCCCTCCCGAGAACGGACGCAAATCTGACAATTTTTGCCAAAACTAAAGTAAAAACCGCATAAATCTCATGAAAAATACTAATTTTCCAAGTGCCAGCAACACAAATACATGTTTAATGCTAAAATACACTGACCAAAGCTATTTTGGCCGAAATTTTGCTCACGCCGAGCCCTCTGTTACCCCCCGGCGTCTACCCCCCCCATCCTCCCCTAGCTCAACAACATGTACATATGTATATAAGTGAAAATTACGAAAAATAGATCAAGCAAGCAAATAGATTTCTTACCGCGGGAACAAACAGCAGCGAGATGCAGCACGAAAAGAATAATTAATTAAATTAGATAACGTAGGTATATTGTATAAACATTAAGTATATGTTATATGTATGTCAGTATTGTCAAGGAATTAAGAAAGTACGCTATATAAACTGGAAGCAGTCGAGGGTGATTACTGATTACTGATTGCGAACAAAGAGTGCGACAATAAAAAATGTGTATGTGTGGAGATTGAGAGACAAAGGAAAGGCTGGTCAGAATTCTGATTATCCAAGTCGGAAAACAAGTTTGAACTATGACCCAACTCGGAAGTCAGTTTTGCAATAACAATGGACAAAACAGGCTAGATATATATATAGTAGTGAAAGGAGGGGGCACGCCGCAAGGAAACAAAAAAACCAGAAAGAGTGAAAATTAGCTCCCAATTACCTATAATTCTAAATTCAAAACTGTCAAATAAAATTTTACGCTTAGTTCACCTTGATCTATATATTAACGTTAGAATCAAGTGAAAAAATTCCAAGCGTACCCCCTCCCTACAATTGTACTCTTGCTACAATAAAGTCTTACAAACAGAGCGAGGTCAAAATTCCCGTGCGAAATAAGGTGTGTGGTCTGACAAGAGAAAACAGTAACTGAGTTTCGGGGAGGGGGCCCAAACAATACGACGGGAAGAAAAGAAAGTACTACATATTTGATGATGGTGGATTTAATATATTTTCGCAGCCTTGTCGGGGGCACTCTCACTTCTGAGTACTGTCTCACAATAATACGCCACGTATATATATTATATTTCCCAAGAGTCAAAATCGGCCCCTCCCAGGCCCAGTCTCTATTGCTGGTCACAGTGACAAGACGCCAAAAGGGCGGCCGCAGGTCAACTACAAAAGCATTCCAGGACAAACTGGGGAACTCTGTGCTCACAATGCCAAGAATGAAAAACGCCAGGAACTCTGTTGCAGTTAGATAGTTACGGTAATAGGTCAAAAGTGTACGTATGTAGCTAAGGTAGGTAAATTTCAACAAGTAGTCAGACAGGAAATTTGCTAATTTGCTCATGAAAAGTTCAGATATAACGTTCAAAATTTCACCACAGAACAGCTTAATCATCACATCTAAGACAAGACCACCGTGGAATAAAATAGGAGCATAATAACCAAGACAATTCAGTCTCTAGCAGCCGAGAAGGTTAATATTTGTCCATGCGAGCGTTTTCCAGGCCGTAGTAATGCTGTTAATGCGCTTAGCACCCACTCACAACCACCTATAACACAACAGACTCTGCGCAGAGCAGTGGCTGACTTGCTGGACGTGTAATTCAGTGCAGCATTGAATTGGTGTTGTCAACTTCTACAGTTATTTCTACAGTAATTCTGCGTCATGTCTGGTCGTGGCAAAGGAGGCAAGGGTCTGGGAAAGGGGGGCGCGAAGAGACACAGAAAGGTGCTGCGCGATAACATCCAGGGAATCACGAAGCCGGCCATTCGGCGCCTGGCTCGTCGTGGTGGTGTGAAGCGTATCTCCGGGCTGATCTACGAGGAGGTGCGCGGCGTGCTGAAGCTGTTCTTGGAGAACGTGATCCGCGACGCGGTGACCTACTGCGAGCACGCCAAGCGGAAGACCGTCACCGCCATGGACGTCGTCTACGCCCTCAAGCGACAGGGACGCACGCTCTACGGATTTGGTGGATAAGCTGCCCCCACACCCAATGACCGACTACGACTGGACCTGATCAACCAAACTCATATCTTATCCCAACTGCCCTCTTCAGGGCAACCAACTCAGATCACAATGTACGGGTATATTTGCTCAAAAAAACTACATGTTACTCATGTTATGCATACAAGAGAAATGAGTACCCCACCAATACCCTCTTTCGCGCAACCAAGTCGAAAGCCAACCTCCGACCCCCCCATGTTTGCTCATCATCCGGCATCCTACGTATCAATGTACAATTTTCTCTGTGGATTACATGAGTTGACACACTATGACTATAGACACAATTTCGTTCTTTGTTGACCCGAAACCAGCCCCCCCCCGTAGTAAATCAAGCGAGCATATTCATGTATGAAGCTGGAATGTGGGGCAAGATCCCAATACAATTCAGTCCTTTGGGACGAAGGGGGTGGGGGTTCACCTGGGGAACTGTCCAAACGAACGTACGTAACAATGCAACATTTTCGCGACGCGGTGACCTATTGCGAGCACGCCAAGCGGAAGACCGTCACCGCGACCTGACCTGACCAACAAACTCATCTCTTATCCCAACTGCCCTCTTCAGGGCAACCAACTCAGATTACAACGTACGGGTATATTGGCTCACGAAAAGAATCTACTATATCCTCAGTTCAGACTTCGTCTTATATATTTCTGCACTCAGCATTTACGACATTCGCATCTTTCAGTTTCTTGTTTTACCTCAATTTTGGTCAAGAATCGTCAAAATCACCTACTTTTTGGCTAAAACAAGGTAAAATATCATCAGTGGTACCACCATGAAATCAGGTTTTACAAGCTAAAGCGACACGAAACGTCCAATTTCCAAGGACTAACAACTCCCACGACAAAAAACATGTTCTACATATTATTGAACAAGTCAACTTGCGCAGTGAAAAGACCTACGGAATGGATTATCCAAGTCGGAAAACAAGTTTGAACTATGACCCAACTCGGAAGTCAGTTTTGCAATAACAATGGACAAAACAGGCAAAGTAGTGAAAGGAGGGGGCATCAGGCATCAGTGCCGCACGGTAACAAAAACGCCAGGCGGGGGAATTCAAAAGAGTGAAAAATATATATACGACGGGAAGAAAGTACTACATATTTGATGATGGTGGATTTAATATATTTTCAGTCTTGTCGTGGGTCACTCTCACTTCTCAGTACTGTCTCACAATACTACGCGGTACGCCACGTATTTCCCAAGAGTCAAAATCGGCACCTCCCAGCTCCCAGGCCCAGTCTCTATTGCTGGTCACAGTGACAAGACGCCAAAAGGGCGGCCGCAGGTCAACTACAAAAGCATTCCAGGACACACTGGGGGAGAATGAAAAACGCCAGGAACTCTGTTGCAGTTAGATAGTTACGGTAATAGGTCAAAAGTGTACGTATGTAGCTAAGGTAAAATTCAACAAGTAGTCAGACAGGAAATTTGCTAATTTGCTCATGAAAAGTTCAGATATAACGTTCAAAATTCCACCACAGAACAGCTTAATCGTACATCTTGGACGCAAGACCACCGTGAAATAAAAAAATGAAATCAATCTGGACTGGGAAAATGATCAATTAACGAGGACAATTGGTGTAACATACGTAGAAAACAACTCATGTATCTGCTAGGTATAGCAAACCATGGACTCACAATATATAGGTATGTCCAATCAGGGGTGGACGCGGGTCAGAATTTTCGACCCGCGACCCAACCCAACCCACGGCTCGACACTCGTGGGTAACCCGCGACCTAACCCGCGCCGTAAAACCCGACCCGCGACCCACCTTGACCCACCATTCTGTAACCATAACGTACATTGTACAAGGGCGTGTAGCCAGGATTTTGAAAAGGGGGGGGGGTCGTACCTTGTCCTTGCTGACTTATTTAAACTCACTATTGCGGGAACGGAGCCCCCAGAATCCAATTATTTTTACACTTAATGGCGAAGTGGCTTACAAAATTTGGTCGTTTAAAGTAAATAAACTAAAGCCTGTTTCACACGAGGTGGATTTTCAAGGGGATCCCCAGGGGGATCCCCAAGGGGATCCACTTGCGTCCCCACGCGTCCCCAAGGGGATCCCCATGGGGATCCCCTTGGGGACACAAGGAGACGCGTGGGAACGCAGGGGGATCCCCAGGGGGATCCCCCTGGGGGTCCCCATGGGGAATTTTGCTTATCGCTCTCCGAGCGTTTTTTCAAGGGGATCCACATGCAGTGGCCAATCAAATAAAGTCACGTGAGTCATATAATTTCACACGATGCTCGTGGGTAACCCGAGACCCAACCCGCGCCGTAAAACCCGACCCGCGACCCACTTTGACCCACCACTCTATAACCATGACGTACATAGTACAGGGGCGTAGCCAGGATTTTGAAAAGGGGAGGGGGTCGCACCCTGTTCACTTTTTTGCTCACTGGTTTAAACTCACTATTGCGGGGTCTGAAGGCGTCAGCCCCCGAAATCTAATTATTCTTACACTTATTGGCGAAGTGACTTACATAACAAAATGTTAATTTGGTCATTTAAATTAAATAAACTTACTGTTGCGGAGGTCTGGGGGCAACAACCCCCAGAAAAAATGGAGGTTTTTTCAATTTTTGGACAAATTTGGTCAACTGGAGACGCATAAAAAAAATTTTCTGACAGGAAAATTAAAAACAAAAGATATGAATTTCATATCAGACAGTATATTACACAAGCAAATGCAACATACTGTATACACTCAGTAGACATGAATATATAGGCTTTATAACCAGGAATAGTAAGCCACAGAGTTTGCAGGGGTCTGGGGCCAAAAGCCACCAGTAAAAAAATTTCAGAATTTTTTAATTTTTAGGCCAAATTTTGTCAATTGGAGACGTATTAGCAATTTTTTTCTGGCCGGTCCGGTCGAAAGTCCGACATGGTAGTTTTTCCAGATTTCGCGGGTCGGGAAAAATTTTTTCGACCCGCGCAGCCTGAAGTGGGTACCCGCTGGTCGACCCACGGCTCAAATTTTCCGACCCAACCCGACCCAACCCGCGGGTACCCACGACCCACCCACCACGTCCACCCCTGTGCACAATATAGCTTCCTTTTGCTAATGTATACTAGGAATGTTTAGCAAATTACGTAGGGAGCAACCTTTCCCCAAGCGCTAACTTTTAGGTCCATTTTACGTATACAAGTAGAGCTCTACCGTAAATCTGTAAAATTATATTACGTCAAATCCACAAAGCGATATATTATACAACATCGAATATACAATTTCTTACCGTGGTAACTGGAATAAGTTGGCAGATGCACCGGAGCACAAATATACTATGCATATAATAATAATGTAATAATATATATACTGGAAAATCCAAATTAGCGCTTACATAAGAGTAACAGAAAGGAATGAGTAACAACAGAACAACAAAAAATGAGAATATTCTAGTCGGAAAAGTTGTTTGACCTATGACCCCAATAAGGTCAGTTTTACAGTACCTAACAACAAATCCAGTCTGATGGCTGTACGCTAAAGAGAGAAAAGACAAAGGAGGGGGAGAACAGGGGATGGGTCCTAAAATTTAAGCCAGTGTGGGCACGAGAAATCGATGTCTATCTTTAGGGCAAAAATTTTCACTCTTTTTATTTAAGGTGGCAGTTGCGTTTTCGAGGTTTTTTTGATTCCTATGAAAACTTTGCGCTCACTGAACTCCAGTTTCAAATGAAGCCTGAGCACGAATTTTTGGCACAGTACTGTAAATGGAAAAATCCCCAGACATGTCTCTCACTTTTTAGAGACTTGAAATTTCACTTGCGAGCATTTTTAAAGGGCTTTAATTACAAGACAATATATTAAATTTTCGTTGCTTTGTTTTTAAGCTATTTTCTCAGTAAATTGACTAGTTATTAATAAAAAAGTGGGGGAGAAGCCTGGCGATTTTAAACATGTCAAAAACCTTACCAACGTTCAGGCCCAACAGGTAACCGTAGGTATGATACAGAGCTTTGGCGCTAACTTTTTGTAAAAAATTCTAATATTTTGGAAAAGACCTTTATTTAGACGCTTGTACTGGAAACAAAATCAAAGGTTATATAATTTTCATTACCCACATTTATGTAAGATATATATTAGTTTAATCAAGAGTACACAATCAGGAAGAGTAGGTATGATACTCTTCCCTATTCTAGCTAATCGGCAGGAACGATGCTCCGACCGATGCATTAACTACGCCTTGATTTCAGGGGGAAGGTGGGGGGTACCCCCCTTCGAATCAAGACATATCTTAATTCCAGGGGGGACCCCTCTCGGTTTAGCACACTACCAGCATGAACCGGTCATGATCGGTCTTGATTTCGGGGGCGTACCCCCCTCGTTTCAGCAGACTACCAGCATGAACTCTGTCTCTGTGGTGAGCTGGTAGTGTGCTGAAACCAGAGGGGGAGCCCCCCTGAAGTCAGGACGTCTGATTTGAGGGGGGGGGTCCCTTCCTGGAATCAAGACATGTCTTGATTCGAAGGGGGGTGCTCACCCCCCTGAAATCAAAGTGTAAAAGGGCTATTTCGGTCGGAGCATCGATCCGGCCAATTGGCTAGAATAAGAAAAAATGTCATACTCAAATCTTAGGCACACTCTAGTGCAAGAATAGAAACAAGAACAAATAGTCAAAAAATTGTACAACTAAGGTACAACGAATGAACGAAATTTAATGAAAACTGAAAAACATTTTTAGTCAAAGCAATTGTCTAATTGTAAAACTGGGGTGAAGTCTGACCAAACTGAACTCAGAATTTCCCAATAACAAAATTTCTCTTCTGTATTGAAAAGGGGGGGGCGGGTCAGGCTAAAATCTTATGGATAAGTTTGACTAAAGTTTAAGTTTACAATTGCTGAGCAACGTTTACAGTTTCAGTTGGCGATCAGCGATTAAAACGGGGTTATTTGTGAAAAGGTCCGTTTAACTGTAAGACTCAAAAAGCATGAAGAGGCCCCCCCTTCCTTCGGCAGTGTGATATGCGAAAGACTGGTGTGGTCTGGCCTCAGGCTGAGAGAAACCGGGCTCGCTGATTGGCCCAGCCCGTCTTGGGATTGCACAGCCCAGGCGCCAGGACGGCGGATACAAGACACATATACTAGGTACATTCCCCCCCCCCCCCCCCCGACAAAATCTGCCAAGTTCCAGTTTCCCAGATTTCTATTGTTTATTTACATTGAAATGGCCACAAAAGGGCGGCCGCGGCTCAATTAATGGCCCAGGAATGTCTGTGCAACGAAAAACTTTTTCTGTACGGAATTTTTCATGGGGGGGTCGCGGGCGTACATTAATATGATGAGGTGTTAATTTCAGGGGCACCCCCCCCCCGACAAATCAGAGATGTGTTTCGAAAAGCTACCCCCCCCCTCAAATAAAGACACATCCTTCCTGATTTTGGTGGGGGGGGGTTGGTAGGTAGGCCGAACTTTATCATGAAGACATGTCTTGATTCCATTTTTGGTACCGAACCCGTTTGAAATCAAGACACGTTAAAGGGCAATGTCGGCCGGAGCATCGGTAGCTATATGTCGAAAAATTCAAAACAGCCTTTCTAATCATTCAATAATAAAAGCTTTCGACTTTCTGTGGTAAAGTGACACCGTAATTTTAAGGTTTAGGCTAAGTACGGCTTAGGCTAAGTACCAGCATCAGACAAACCATTTAGTGAAAATATGTATTACAAATTCAAGCCTCAGTAAACGTTCGAACACTGAAAGTGCTATTTTCAGAATGTCAAACATTAAATTTAAGTTGGAGGACACTGAACAGGGGTTCTGTCACAAAAATGGTAAACTTATACATACATACCTTTTCAGAGCGAACTGCAAAAAAGAATACCTAAAAAAATTTCAACTGTGATAGTGAAAACTATATATGGGAATTAGGAATAGATAATTGAACGAATTAACACTGAAAAATTATATATAATATAATATACAAAATGAAATGTTCTTAACAGCTAATAAACATTACTTGAGCTAAAAAATTATTCTGAACAAATACATTCCAATAGAATTCCATATTAGAATTAAAAATAAATATATAGAGGCAAAATCGTACCATATTGAAAGATACACCGAAATTTAAGGAAAACTGAAAGTCAAATTTGGCAAAAACAACTAATTGGAAAACTTGAATGACCTCTGACCCAAACTGACCTCAGAATTTCGCAATAACAAAATTTCTCTTCTATATTTAATGTAAGGGGGGTTTCCCTAAAATGTAAAGGATAAGTCGGACTAAAGTTTAAGTTTACAATTATTGAGCAACGTCCACAGTCTCAAAGTTGGCCATCAGCGATTAAAACGGGGCTGTTTGCAAAAAGGTCCGTTTAAACTCTAAAAACTCTAAAACACACAGAAAGTATGAACAGCGCCCCCCCCCCTTCCTTCGGCGGTGTGATATGAGAAAGACTGGTGCTGTTGTGTGGTCTGGCCTCAGGCTGAGGGAAACTGGGCTCGCTGATTGGCCCAGCCCGTCTGGGATTGCACAGCCCAGGCGCCAGGACGGCGGATACAAGACACAAAAGGCAAACTAGACCTCACGCAAAACATCAGCACAGAACCACAGTTATATGGGGTATATGTTATAAGGGGGAGGGTTCTGTAGTCTAAATTTGAGGACCCTCCCTCTCGCTCATCGAAAAAGCCGTAATTTTGTAAAATGTCATTTTGACTTACTTCTCCGATTTTCGGGTGCCGCCTCTCGAAACCTCGATTCGAGGGGTTCCACTCCCCCCCCCCACACACACGCAAGTCAACACAATACACTGTACTTCTACGCAAAGATTCGACCGGAAGTCGATACAGAAACGCTTAATGGTCATTTACACAATCGTCTAAATCACGTAGGGAGAGACACACATGTGCGCATGGGGTTCTGGGGGGGACAGCCCCCTCTAAATTTGAGACTCCGGGACAAGCCCTCCCTCAGATTTGACATTTGCCCCATAGGGACAGGGCTCCCTCTGCGGAGCTGAAAAATGTGTGACAAAACGCTTAAGTTGCCACCATGGCTGTAAATGCTTAAAAATGAGAAAATATACAAAAAATGCGAAGAAGAAAAATACCAAAATTTTGCTAAAAATATCACATTTTTTAGCAAAAATTTGAAATTTTTGCGTTTTAGTGAGTTCAAGACAGATGTCCTGCAGGTTGCCTCCATAAAATTTCGAAACATTCGAGACACAAATTCACACAGTTTGACAAACTTGTAAGTTTCTATGACTTTATGAGAGTAAACTTTCACAAAAAACACCGATCGGCTTGCTAAATGACGTACGTACGTATGTAGTACATACTTGCACGAGTAATGTATGCTTACAGTTTACACATTAGAGCACAAATTAATACCTCACACAGTGACTTTCGTAGGACGCTTACAGCACAAAATATATAATAGTACCTCCCTATCATAGGTCAAGTTAAAAGCACAGGTGTTATCAACAATTACACAAGAAGTTTACAGTACTCACACTCGCTAGCGTGTGCGTGAGATTGCTGCTACTGTGATTGTGAATATAAATATACTCATTGTACTGCTGAGCATACATTAACACGGGGTTATATTCTGGGGGGTTTGTATCAAAATTTCGACTGCCTTTGCATCAAGTCTGACAAAAAATTACCAGTTTTAGCAGAAAAATTAACTGTTTTATAATTTTTGACCAAAACACCGCTTTTTATCATTACAGATTAGCTATTTTTAAAAACAGCCATTTTAAAAACCTTAAAAAGTGTACCGCCCCCCTCAGTTCAGTACCCTGCCTTCAGTTGAGGAGGGGTACACCCCCCATTTAAAGACACTGACAAGGACTTTCGTAGATGTGCTGAACTGAGGGGGGGCACCCCCCTCAACTGAAGACGGGGTACTGAACTGAAAGGGGGGGAGGGTAGCGCAAGGACTTTCTCAGTGTCTTGCAATGAGGAAAGAGGGTACCCCCCCCTCAACTAAAAACGGGGTACTGAACTGAAGGGGGGTACCCCCCCCCTCAGTTGAGTACGCTACCCCCCTTCAAAACCGTACATAAAAGGCGTAGTTCGCGATCGCGTTCCGCATTGTACGCGCGCAGCCAAGTGCCAGACTGCCAGCATAACAGGGAGAGTGTCATTACTCTTCCTATTATAGACTCTTAATCGTAAGTAGAGCAAGAGCTTAAAAAAGTATGAATCGTATTATTGCACGTTTACCCTACAGCCCGGTTTATATTGTTATTTAGTACATAGAGACAGAGAAAAGAAAAAACTGTGAAAAGCTGAAGCCGACGTGAAAAATTGACCAAAATGGTTTCGGTTTTTGCATACGGAAGACTCTAACATAGTTCGGGCAAAAAGTTGTCCCATCCCCATGTCCGTTCCGCATTGTACGCGCGCAGCCAAGTGCCAGCCACTGGCGGTCCCAGACTTCGATTTCGGAGGTCTGAAGAAATTTTTTCACTGTTAATAATAGCGTTTTTCAGCTTTACGCTATTTTGTGGGCAATGAATTGAGTCTGTTTGTAGTAAAAGTCAGTGGTGTACCCAGGAAAAATTAGATTTTTTCAATTTTTAGGCCGAATTCGTTCAACTGGAGACGTATCAGAAATTTTTTCCGACAGAAGAATAAAACACAAGATGGGAACATCAGATCAGACAGTGTATTACACCACTAAATGCAGCATAATATACTTGTGTAGACATGCAAATGCAGTATAATGTACTCATGTATACATGCATAGGCTTTGATGAAAGATAATAACAAGGAATAGTAAGCCACGGAGTCGCAGGGGTCTGGGGGCGGCAGCCCCCAGGAAAAAAATTGGGGAATTTTTTGATTTTTAGACTAAATTTGGTCAATTGGGGACGCATCAGAAAAATTTTCCGGCCGGACCATAAAAACCAAAGGGGGGACCCTTGTGTAAAATTTCAGTCGGAAAAAATTTCGGGGGGGGGGGGGCGGCCGCCCCCCCCGCCCCCCCCCCCCTGGGACCGCCCCTGGTGCCAGCATAACAGGGAGAGTGTCATTACTCTTCCTATTATAGACTCTTAATCGTAAGTAGAGCAAGAGCTTAAAAAAGTATGAATCGTATTATTGCACGTTTACCCTACAGCCCGGTTTATATTGTTATTTAGTACATGCAGAGAAAAGAAAAAACTGTGAAAAGCTAAAGCCGATGTGAAAAATTGACCAAAATGGTTTCGGTTTTTGCATACGTAAGACTCTAACATAGTTCGGGCAAAAAGTTGTCCCATGTCCCAGTCGCAGTTTTTAGGGAACTGCTTAAGGACAAAGCTATAGCGTCAAAAACAACTCAAGTATCAACGAGTCTTCAAGGTCGAATCATACTTCAGCAAGCATAGAGCATACGGACAAACGAACCGTACACGATGCCTTGCACTCATAACCGTCTCTGTTTGACCCGTGAAGGTTCTAACTGCTCATCAACCTATTTCGCACTGATCCACAGCGTAACCTGGACAGTTCAAAGCCAAAACGAATACGGTCTCAATTTTTACTTATTCAAAAACATAAAACATTACTTTTGCAACATTGCATCAAAAAGCTTTATTCAATAAAATACATCACAACGGTCAAGAAGAAGTATGTAATAAACGGAACAGCCATATTTCAGAAATAAATAAATATTTACACAATTGTATAAATTGCAATGGAAAAATGCAAAATCATTATTAAAAAATAAATATTGATCACTAGAAGGTTTTTCCATAGAAGCTATCCCCTTTTCATGATGCCGGAGAACATTGAAAGGATCAGCAAGTCGCATCAATCCCACGAAACGCACAATACCGGCATCCGACACATCAGGAACGCTGCAAATAAGTAAACATATAATATATACTTTTAATTTTTAGTCCAAACGGATTTAGCAGTTAACTTCTTGGATTAGTAAAGCTTCTAGCACTAAAGAGAACGCTTAGGAGCTTAGCTCTCTTACGAGCTGTTCACAAAATAGGAATAACTACAATAACTTGACATAGAGGTTTCAGTATCTTTTCAAGATTTTGCACGTTTATGCAAATGACACAGAGGAGAAGCTGTGTCTAATTTGAAAAAGGTCTCATGCTTCTGTGTTATTTCAGTTGATCTGTAAGACTTCCCCTGGCAAACACTTCCTACCTCCCTTATTCACACTTCACTTACCTTTTAACATTACACATTTGTGAATTAAAGGCGTCACTACAACTCAGACCGGTGGCGCAAAGTTTACATAGAAATCACAAAAACCTCGAAAACGCAACTACCACCTTAAATCTGTAACA
>JASANF010013364.1:0-17697 GCA_030248245.1 Trissonchulus sp. WLG1_4
CCCTGAGAGTATAAAAGCTAGCCGGATAGTTGTTTGTAAACAATATCTGGGCTAAGCCATAGCATTAGCCCAGATATTGGCGAGCTAGCTGGAAGCTAAAAAAGAAGTAATAAGCGAAGTTTAGCGATTAATAACTAAGTAATTTTTTGGTCTTGTGGAACGTGAAATATATGGAATTGTAGAGCATAAAGTAGAGAGTAATTACAGAAAGTTTGAAGTTATCCGGAGTAATATAGAAGAAGTTATTCGAAGTTAGATTGTGAAGTTTAGTCGAATTTGAGTGGAATCGTAGGCGTGAAAAGAGTAGTTTCAGACCCTATTTTTGTAATGTTATAATTTAGTAATTAGTAACAGTAATGCATTCGTGTTTGGTATTATTTGATTCGTCATTTCATAATATGTATCATGGACTCATTTTCGAACTCTTTACGGTATTGGTAATCATGTTTTTTGGGAGCAGAAGAAAGCCTAAGTTTTACCCTAAGTTTAGTAAGAGGATTACGGTAGATAGTACATGTCAAGTTTTGAATGGGTCTGCAGCCCATAATGCATAATAATTAAGTACAGCAGTCAAGTCTTAAGTTCGCACAGTATGTAATGAAGTATATATTCTAATAATACGTAATATTAACAAAGTGGTTAAATAATAACTTGGTTTTTAGTCACATTTTTCCTTCCCCCCATTTTCCCCCCCTCTTTCTCCTTTTTCGTTTCATGGTTCGTGTTTTTCCAGTTTTGTCACATTACAGTAACTCAAGTGTTTAAGTTCTCTGGTAGGCCCACCAAGAAGTAGAGATATTTATGATACCTGGGCCCACCAGGAATCAAGGGCCATTAAAAAGGAATTAAGTTCGAGGTGTGAGGGCCAGCAGCCTTCGACCCCCCAGCCCTCAAGTGGAAATTTGCAAAAGTGTAGGTAGGCGGGCCTAAGAATGGCCGCTTCTGATTGGCTAGATTCGGGATCGGTAGATCCCGACAAAGAACGACAAAGGAAAAAGCCGCCCCCCAAGTTGTAGCTAAGTCAGTCGGTTACCAAATTTTAGCAGCGGACGGTCGTGTCCGAAGAACTCTCTCTTCTGCTCCCCTGCTTTGTATCTTTACTGCCCCTGTCCTCTGTAAATCTAACTCTGTCTTGGCCTCAAATAAACGAGTGCCCCCTAAAGTGTGTCCGACTCCATTCTTGACTCTATTCAGCGCCAGAGGCGCCCGTACCCGGCTCATTTCCTTTTTAGCGCCCATTAGGGCCTTTATTTTGCCACCGCGCCATTCAGCGCATTTGTCCGCCTGTGCCCCCTAGCCGTCCGGCTCCCCGTGTTTGCTCGTGTCCGTGCCCCCCTGTCCGCCGCGCGTATTCACGCCCGGCCCGCCTGTTCGCTCGCCCGTCCCCCCGTGTCGCCGTGCGCCGTGCGCCCGGTCCAGGTCGCTGTCCGCCCGTCCGTGTCCCAGTTCCCCCCGGTCGCTTGCGCTCCGTAGCGCCCTTGCCCCCCCGGTCGTCCCTGTCGCGTCCGTGCCGCCCCTCCAGTCCGCCATCCTGACCGTCCCGCGTCCGTGCTCCCCCGAGTCCGTGCTGCCCGCCGTGTCCGCCGTGAAGGTCGAACCCCAGAGCCCGCTGCCTGAGCCGCCGTCCGCCATCCAGCCGTCGGTGCCGTCATCTCCTGCTCTCCCGGGTCGCGTGCAGTTCCAGCCAATCCTTCCGCGTCCGGATCCAGCTCACCAGCCAGGACTTATCCTGTTAGTTACACCCCCCACTGTCCTTAGCATTATAGTAGTAGTTCCTAGGCTGACCCTATAGGACAGATCAGTAGTAGGATAGTAGGGTTGTATTGTGCTATCTCTTTCAGGTTACGCAGGTTACGTACAGTTACACCGGTCACACATAGTTGTTAGTGTTGAGTGAAGTTCGAGTTGTTAGTCAAAAAGTAAAGTGAAAGTTTTGCTGTTGAGATAGCATTGGGGAGTTGATCCGTTAGTGTCCCCCGACACCAGAAAAAGCAGGCGTCAGGGTTGAGCTAGGCCTCTGAAACAAGGTATAAGTTCCTAGTTATCCCCGGCCTTTGGTGTCCCCCCGAATCACGACGGGCAGAGCAGAAAAGCCTGTCCGAGCAGTTCAAATCCCCTGTAACCAGTTGCTCAAGTGAAGGTTAAGTAGAAGCTATTGGAGAGGCAAACTTTGAGTTTCATACACGTTGATTAAGAGTTAGCGAGAACTTAGCCAAAAGTCAAGGGTGTGTTTTTATCAGTGAGAGATCAGTAGAATTCTAGGTAAACACGATCGCCGTGGAGGTAGTACTGTTAGTGTTTTCATATATTGTTTGTGTTTACGTACGTTTCGGCGATCGTAAGCGTTTTGACTGAGTTAGCACGCAGAGGTACTGAGCCTAACTACGAGGTTGGACTAGGATCCATAGGTGACCTAAACGGATCTCTGTAGTTTAGTCTTCTGTAGCTACTCGGTTCCCTTTTCGAAGGGTGGAGCCCCCGCAAAAACATTTCTAACCTCTGCTACTCCACGAGCTTATTTGAGTTTGAGTTGAGATCCGATATAGACAGGATAGAGCCAAATTGGGAAAGTATTACTGTGTATCAGCAAGTACCTACGCGCACCCTAAACGTATGTTTTGCATTGTTCGTATTGTGTTGGTAGTGAACCTAAGGAAGTGATCGTTAGTAGAGTCAGTCAAAGTCAGTAGTTCTCGCATAACACAGAGTAGAAAGTTTATTAACCCAATTACGTTAATTAACCCGTCCTAAGTCTTTTTCATCACACGTATGTACTAATTCTGTGATGTGAATGTTTAGAAATATATCTTAATTTTCGCCTACAAAAACAGTCTTGCAACAATTGAGCATAACAACAATAACACAAAAGTTGGGCCATTGCTCGTTACAGGCAGAATCGACGCAGATCAAAATTTCCGATCCGCGACCCAACCCAACCCGCGGTTTGACACTTGTGGGTAACCCACGCCGTCCAACCCGCGCCGTCATAGTCGACCAACGACCAACTGTGACCCATCATTTTAAGATACCGTACCTGATGATCGATCGTTTTTAGCTGATACCCCTGTACAATTTGCACAGTGTACAGCTGTACATTGTTCACATTGGCACCTACTTTTACCGAATGGTACCCAAATTTAAGTACCCAGAATGGATTGAACAGGTGAAAATTATTTCAGAATTCGCCAGTTTGACAAAATGCAGCGACTCGCGCAGCCTGAAATCTGTACCCGAGGGTTGACCCTCGGCTCAGATTTTCCGATCCAACCCAACCCAGTGGATATCCATCCACGTGCTGCGGTAGTGACCCAAAATTTTCAAGACATTTTCATTTTCCATTTAACAAAATTTTTGGTCGTCGGATTGTCTAACTTAAACTAGCTCTCATTCCAAAAATGCCGTCTTAATATCATTTATATACAAACGCATTAAATTTTTTAAGCAATATATATATGTTACTCATTATAATAAGTTATACTTAACAATATTTCGACATAAAAATGAGATTTTTCAGCTTTTGTCAAGGTTACACAATTTTGAATCGGATCGGATCGCGGATCGGATCGGATCGACCGATCCGGGCCTGGATCGGATCGGATCGGATCGGATCGCCAATCAAGCATCCGGATCGGATCGGCATCAAAAATTCGGACCGATCCGATCCACATCACTATTTATTAGTCACCTAGAATATTAAAAATATCTGTTAGTCACCTAAAATTTGTATACACCTATTGCGCAAGTGTGAAGGGCAATGCGAAGTTCGGGTAACCAACATTGGAGCCAAAATTGAATAGTGAGTGAGTGCCGTTCTCTTTAAGAACTCGCATTCTGGGAACAACCCAACAACCCAAGCGTCTGGGCCTTGACTAGAGCTGGGACCGGTTCCACTTTACCGGTTCCGGTTCCGGTTCCGGTTCCAGGGTACCGGTTCCGGTTCCGGTTCCGGTTCCGGTTCCGGTTCTAGAAAATTGCCGGTTCCCGGTTCCAAATTCGGTTCCACTTTTTTATTGATGATTTACGTAATTTTTTCTATTTTTATATTTTACATATGTTTTTTACGCTTTGATAACTTTATAATTGACAAAATGGCATGAATTTCCAAGATATAAGTATACAGAGGATTGATTACCAGGGCCCGATTTATCGAAACAAAATGTTCGTCATCGAAAATGTTCGTCATCAAAAGTTCGTCATCGAAAATGTTGGTCATCGAAATGTTCGTCATCAAAAATGTTCGTCATCGAAAAAACAAATGTTCGTCATCAAAAATGTTCGTCATCGAAAAACCAAATGTTCGTCATCGAAAAACCAAATGTTCGTCATCGAAAATATATGTTCATTATTGAAAAGACAAATGTTCGTCATCGAAAATGTTCGTCATCGAAAATTTTGGATTGATGGAAACATTTTCGATGATGAACATTTGTTTTTTCAACGGTGATGTATCAAAAGACAAATGTTCGTCATCGAAAGTTCGTCATCGAAAATGTTCGTCATCGAGAAATTTTTCGATGACGAGCTTTGGTCTTTTAGAACATTATTAAGTTCTAAATGACAAAAGCTCGTCATCGAAAATTTTTTCGATGACGCACATTTCAACGGAGCTCGGTACCTCCGTTGAAATTTTCAACTGCGAACATCTATAGGTACATAAGCAGCTGGCAGTAATTTTAATATAAATATAAATAGCCAACCTTATTTATTATTAATTAAATATTAATGTAAATAGCACAACAGCGCAAAATATTAATTTATTATATTATTATATTATTTATTATATTTTTGATATTAATAATAATAAAATAATTGAAATTAAAAGTATTTTTAATACAAATTTTTAATATTAATTATTAAAATAACCGTACTGCCGTATGGACATTGGGACCAACTGAACGGCAGAATGGCCGTTCATTTCATACCTTCGCCCGTACAGCCATCTGCCACTTTGCCCGTCAGCCATATGTCCGTTCATCTATATATACTAAACCGCATTATTTCACTTTGTCCGTATATGCCCGGCAAAGTTAATTTCAGTTCAACTTAGCCAAAACTCCCGGGCATACGGACAAACAGACATACTGTTCAAAAATATGAATCGCAACTTAGGCCGAAGCTATGCGCGTTTGCCTTAAAAAGTAAGAATTAAAAAACGGATTATACAGGCTTTGTCCGTATGCCCTACTGAAGTATGAATTCACCCTAATAGCTGTTAAATGAATAACTGATATCTGCGACGATACTGCAAAGAGAGTTGGCTGGCCGTTTCAAGTATTTGGTTCAGGCGTACTTAATGTTTAAGACCGGTTCATACTTGTCCTTGAGAACACAGAGGGACAAGAAGGACTAGGGCACATTTTGGTCAGCTGCTGTGAAGAATTAACGGAAGCGTTTTAGATGAATTTTGTATTCGGTCTGGAATTGAGGTCAAATATTTTCATGCCAAAAATCGGCTTATTTGGCCAGTTAATTTTGGAATTGCTCAAGGACAAAATGATAGGGACAAGAACAAGGGCGAGTATATGAACCGAGCTCTGTGAAATCATAACCAGCTTTTCAGCTTTTCTGAACTATTAAATTAGTTCTCTTTCGGCAAAAGGATTTACGTAAAGTTTTTCAAAACTTTGGTTAATGTTGCGGAAAAGTTGAAACAAAATAATATTCAACTTTGAGAGTTTGCCACTATCCATTGACATCAGACAGAACGACTAAATTCAATACTTTATTGTACCTCAATTTTAGTAGTATATATTAGGTAGTCTTAGGTAGTAGTAGTAGTATTGGAAGTAGTTAGTAGTATTTATTATTATTAGAGAAGTTAGACTTTAATGAAAATGTTCTAATTCAGAATGTTTAGACTTAGAAAGACTGATCTAATTTCGAACGCTGAAAATTTTCAATAATGAACATTTTCGATGACGAACATTTGCTTTTTCGATGACGAACATTTGTTTTTTCGATGACGAACATTTGCTTTTTCGATGACGAACATTTGCTTTTTCGATGACGAACATTTGCTTTTTCGATGACGAACATTTGCTTTTTCGATGACGAACATTTGCTTTTTCGATGACGAACATTTTCGATGACGAACATTTGCTTTTTCGATGACGAACTCGCTGTTGAAAACGCAAATGTTCGTCATCGAAAAAGCAAATGTTCGTCATCGAAAATGTTTCGATCAATCCAAAATTTTCGATGACGAACATTTTCGATGACGAACATTTTCAATGACGAACATTTGCTTTTTCGATGACGAACATTTGTTTTTTCGATGACGAACATTTGCTTTTTCGATGACGAACATTTGCTTTTTCGATGACGAACATTTGCTTTTTCGATGACGAACATTTGCTTTTTCGATGACGAACATTTGCTTTTTCGATGACGAACATTTTCGATGACGAACATTTGCTTTTTCGATGACGAACTCGCTGTTGAAAACGCAAATGTTCGTCATCGAAAAAGCAAATGTTCGTCATCGAAAATGTTTCGATCAATCCAAAATTTTCGATGACGAACATTTTCGATGACGAACATTTCTGATGACGAACATTTTGCTTCGATAAATCGGGCCCTGATCGATATAATCGCTTTTGTACTGTTTTCTGTCGAAAAATTTGCTGTCGCATGTGAGCGCGCACACAAAATTATCTAGCCTGTCCTCCAGTTGTAAGGTGGCGCTGTGAACAACCGATTTTGGGGGGATAAAACTTTTCAGTCAAGTTTTAGTTGGTTATCTCAAGAATTAAAGTTCTTCAAATTTAAACTAGCTTTCATTTGATGTACATAGCATCAAATTTTGGTCAACTTAAATTTTTAACCAATTTTTCAATGGGAAAACTCGTCAAATCGATATACCAAAAAATTCTATATGGCTTTTGGTACTTTTAAAAATAGTTTTATGCAGCAGATTGCAAACTGCAACTTTTTGAAAAGTCGTATGTATAGGCAAACCTTTCTACAAAAATTTCCAAAATACGTTGAGCAACATTGATAAAAACACTATTTTTTAAACAAATTTTTCGACAACTACTTGAGCAAAATAGAGACCTGCTACGCTGCAGGTTTGAAATTTCAACTGAGCTAAAACCATGGTTTAAGAAAATCTGTTAAATTCGTAACGAATCAAGCGATATTTCGTAATGAAATTATGTGCAAATCATACAAAAACGTACGTAAAACCATGGTTTAGTAAAACCACCTTTGTGAAATCCACCCTTCACTTTTAAACATTGATCTCCACGGAAACTGCAAATGGGAGCGTATTCAAAAATTTATTCGAAGGGTAAATCAATTAAACCATGAACAATCTTATAAACAACACATAAATCAAAAATCACTTTTCTCAGTTCAAGAGAATCGAGCTCACAAGTTGTCACTTGTCAGTCGATCTTTGGAAGACAGACTTTCTAAACCAGGGATCCGTTTAGTGTAGCTTCTTTGGACTGATCCCATGAGGTCGATATCTTTTAAAAACGGAGGAGAAGTTAGTCACCAAAGTTAGCTGCATCATAAAAAGCCTGCACATAAAATATAAAATATGGCAGGTTCGGTAGCAAAGCTAAAGGACAGACAGAACTGTATAAAACCAATGATGGCCACCGAAAAAAATGATGGAACCGGTTGGAACCGGCACCATGCCGGTTCGGTTCCGGTTCCGGTTCCGGTTCCATCCGGTTCCAGTGGAACCGATCCCATCTCTAGCCTTGACATAAGGCCTTTTAGTTTTTGCCGTGCTAAAAATGCTCTGAACTTGGATTCTAACGTTCGGAAAAGCCGTGCGTAACAAGTAATAACAAACCGTTCTTGACGCCTTGGAAAGTAAATTCCCACACTCATTACACACACATGATGTATGTATATAAACCAATTACTGCATAGTACATACATAGGTATGTGGCGTTTGTTAATTTTGGTGATTTTAATCTGTTTTTTATGTTTTTATTGTTATTGTTTTTTACAAATTTCGTTTACTATTTCTTAACCGCAGCAGAAAATATACTTACCTAGAAATATGCCACCAACCAGACCACAATAAACTTTTTGAACAATCTTGATAACATTTTCAAATTTATTTGTTGTGACAAAAGTCGTTGAACAACCGAACGTTCTGGTCAAAATATCCACTGGTTGCGAATGAGCTGTGATCAGAGTTAGAGTCATATCGCCCTGTCGGATTCACCAAGGCAATGTGCTTTATCTAACTTTGAAGTAGGGTTAAATACTGAAATGGAATGACTTAGGAAAATTGAACTTTACATGATAATAAATATTGAGTTCAGAAGTCAAAACAATAGAATATAGCGTTTTAATCTAACCAAATATTCAAGTTTGTTGGCCGACTTTCATTGTTGAATGTTTTCTGTGCAAAACGAAAAAGTTTGTTGAGGAAAAAGCACTTTCGAAAATTAGTGTTTTTTATTAGTAGAAATACCTAGCAAATGATAATGTTTTAATACCTTTCGAGCCCCACTTGCGTCATGAAATTGTCAGGGGAGCTTGTCCTGAAAATTATATTAGGGAGGGGCCTCACCCTTCATTCCAAACCCCTCCGGTAAATCTATGCGTTTGAGTATTTTTGTTCCTTCTAGAGAAGGAACTATTGTTTTGAAACCAACTCTGCACAGTGTTAAACACAGCTCTGCATGTTGGTCAGCGCATATGATTAACGTGTAAAGTCAGCTTGGGTAGTCTTTGCCCTTTTTTTTGCAAAACACAAATTTTTGCAATTTTGCTGTTAATAATGGTCAATATAACTTTATTTATGCACTAAAATGTGCTTTTGTGTACGTTTTATGATTTTTAAATTTTTCTAAAATCGTAATTTAACAGACAATGCGCACGTGCTAATCACATGACTGTCTAGACTCAGTCATTCCTGTCTGTTGAAACAAATTGAAACACTTAAAATAAATAATAAATTATAAAATTGTGGATCCAAATTTAACATTACATGATTAATTATATACCTATTGTAATTAATTTAATTTAAGTAATGAAAGAAAAGAAATTGTTAGCTTAGTTCGGCGTCTAAAGAAACATGTTTTCAGTAAGTTCCCGTGGTTTTAAGACAGCGTAGCCGAGTGGTCTAAGGCGCTGTTCTAGGCTGGAACCTGGAACAGTTTGCGCGCTAGGTCGATTCCCATAAAGTTTTTTTACTTGAGAGTATTTTTATTCGGTCAACTTGTTTGAGTTGCGAACAGAGATGCACGGGAGCAATCGGCGAGGGGGGGTGCCCGAACCCTGGCCGAGAGGTGGGTGGTCCTGGTTTTGGTTTGATTTCCGGTGAAAGCCGGAAATGTTTTACACTTTTTCGACTAGTACTCACTTTTGGGGCACTCTTTGGCTGCGGCTGAAATTTTTTGTGATTTTATGATTTTGTACTCGTTTTTGGCACACTTTTTCGGCATTCATAGGGGGGTGGGGGTTTCAGGGGGGTGCCTGGTGTCTGAGGGGGGTTGCTGACTGCTGACCCCCTTCAGGGGTTCCCACTGACTCCTTCGTACCCCCCTATGCGCATCTGTGGTTGCGAATTGATCGAGTCTGATGCGCTTTCAGTAGATGTTCGGTACTTTGCGAAAATTTTATCAAAACAAAATCAAAGGATACGTTGCAGCATACTGTGTTTGAACTTTGAAGATCCACTTGGCCAAGTGCGGTATCTCTTACTCGGCGAAGGAACCTTGCCCCTTTTGGGGCCTACTTGTTTTCCTGTTGTGCCACAGCACAACAGGTCTTTAATTTTGATTTTGGACAATAACACTGAGCTTGTGTTCACATTTTGTCAGTTGGTTTGTGTAACCTGTGCTTCAGTCTAACAGCGCGGGCGTCACATGTGGTTTGCAGTGTTTTCTACGTTAGTTTGAATGGGTTTAGTGTTAAATTACATGGGCAGTGAAAACATCTACTTTAAGTGGAATACCATTAGAGATTATGCAACGCAAAAAAAATGAAGGACGGAATCGAACTCTCTGGCATCAGATTTTAACTCGACGTCTAAGCCAACCAGCTCTCATAAGAGTTTGAATAAATGTGTTGTTACCAATAAAACACTGTTGATTTTGTTGTGACAGTTTGAGGATTTCTGTGATCAATCATTAATACTGAACAGAAATTGTGATATTAAACTTGAAAACTTAAATTGCGACTAGAATTCAAAATATATTTTTACAACAAAAATATTGTATATATGTGTCAACCTTCACATTGAACGCAAACTGCAAACTGAGCATCAGATTTTTTGCAGATAGATTGTTGTTAAAGATTTTTATCGTGTATCGTAGCCGAAATAGCTCAGTTGGGAGAGCGTTAGACTATAGATATAAATGTCCTTGGTTCGATCCCGGGTTTCGGTCGCATTTTTTTTAATCAACATTGCTGTTTTTAATAATTTATTTTACCAATTATTGAAAATTTGTCTCGTTAACATAAATCATAAATATATTTTTCTTCCTCAGGAGACGCACTTGTGTTACTTTCATTGCATTTTGTACCAACCTTCTGTGTCCCTGGTTTATATATTTACACTACAAATTTACTAACCAAACAAATTCAACCAACTACTAACTTAATTCAAAGTTTAAGTGAGGTGCAATATTTTATGCAATATTTTATCTGATGGCGATAAAAGCCATTTTGAGCACCGGTCCCAGGAAGGCTTACGGTATAACGAGATACCGCTGCACAACAGATTTTAAATGACCGCTGGTCAGTTTACTTGAAAAAGAATGCTTAAAGCTTACTGAAGCTTTTGCCGCAGATTGGGCTTGTTTATGTACATGTAAATTATGATTTGCACAATGTTTATGCACGCGGGCTTCACGTGTTAGTGCGGATAGTTGATGAGTAAACACTACAAACGTACTTTATGTTATATCTGTCTTCAAATATCCAGTGCGAAAGTCAATTTAAGATGCACACCTCCATCAGTGCAATAACTAATGCACGCTGTGAATCTAGAAGCGTGCACTTGACGTTAGTTATTGCACTGGTTTGCACACTTTAAAATCAAGCTGTTGAGCTGAAATTACGACGAATTCAACATTATTTTACTATATATGCGCGGAGGAATTTTATGTACACGCACGTACACGTATATATATATAGCTTACGGACACGGACAAAAGTTAAACTGAATCAACTTGCCTTCCAGAAACCCGGACAGCCCTCACGGACTCTCTCGGACATCCGGACATGGACACGGACTCGGACACGGACAGCCCTTACGGACAAGTTATGCATATGAACCGGGCTTAAGTAATGTGTAGTTTTTGTGAGATTATTCTAAATTGCTACAGCTAGCAAATCTCCATTTTTCAGGATTTGTCAAATGCACCTTCACATCTGCATAGAAATCTCGTTAAATGTTCAAACCAGAATCCAGAAAGGTCAAGTCACTGAACAAACAGTTCTGACATTAGATTGTCATTTACAAATGGCAGTACTTAAGCACTAGTCAAATCTAGATTAATCATTCATCGTTGATATCGATTTGATTATATCCGTTATCGACTTCGAGTTGCATCATGAGAAAATTCGTTTTCGCTTTGCTGTTTATGCTTGTGCTGGTAAGAAAGTTGTTTATGCCTTATAACGACTTATATATTTAACTTATACCGGTTTATTCATCCAGGTTCATATATACTTCTGTCTAGAAAGGAGGTGTAGAAATAAGATCTAAACTAATTAAAAAGGCGTATCTCGATTATGCCGTATTATTCCAGCAGTTATAGATGTAGCCAAGGGCCTATTCCTTTACCGGATTAAACGGACTGGACTTATTTTAGTCCGAGGTTTTGGAATGACAAATCGGACTAAACGGACTAAATGAGTTAAAATTAGTCAGCTGCTTTATTTTAGTCTGGCCCCATTCCAAAACTATCACTGGACTAAACGGACTTAACATGCACGCTTAACATTAGCGTGCATAGTTAAGTCCGTTTAGTCCGATTAAAAACAGCGCGCTAGAAGTTAAGTCCGTTTAATCCGGAGGTTTTGGAATGGCATTTTTAAGCTTAATTTATAAACTGTTTAGTCCGATTATAATTAACCCTTTAGTCCGGCAAAGGAATAGGCCCCAAGAGTACATAATAGCGTCTCACTCTATATAGAAGAAGAGTGAGACACTCTCCAGCCTGCCTGTGTTCTAGCACAGGCAGATGCGCTGGTCGTTTTCAGGCTACATGTTGACATTCTATGCAACATGTGACTGGCCAATCAGCGCGTAGATTCCCTGCGTAACACACTTTAGTATATAATCGCTGATGCGTTGATAAGCATTAAGATAGGGATAAAAGCTTAATAACTCATTATTTATTCAAAGTCTGCTTGCAAAAACATTAAAAAAGGTTTGCAAATACCTTTGGGGATATTTTGGCAAACTTTCAGCGAAATTGATTGAGAAACTTTTGAGATATAAACTTTTCTGAATTTCTTCAAAGTTTCTCAATCAATTTAGCTGAAAGTTTGCCAAAATATCCCCAAAGGTATTTGCAAACCTTTTTTAATGTTTTTACTACCAGACTATGAATAAATAATGAGTTATTAACCTTTATTCCTATTCCGTTTTATGATTGGAGCACGTGCACAGGCGTCTGCGAATCAGAGAATAGAAGCTCGCTTCTGATTGGCCAGTCACATGTTGCATAGAATGTCAACATGTAGCTTGAAAACGACCAGCGCATCTGCCTGTGCTAGAACACAGGCAGGCTGGAGAGTGTCTCACTCTTCTTCTATATAGAGTGAGAAGCTATTATGTACTCTTGATGTAGCCTATTTCTGAAATACCGCATACTTTCTCTACTTGCTTGTTCTTATATATTTCTGACAACCGCACGTAATACAGGGTTAAGTATACGACCACGGTTTAATGAATTTTTAAGGCCAATTCGCACGAAAGCGCATTTTGCTCCATGGTTACACCATGCAATGCGCCCGCTCATGCGCCCTCGTGTGAACTGGCCTTAACGGACTTGGAACGGATAAGGACAAGGAAAAAGGTGGTCACGTCCGAACCGGATTCGGAACTGATAATCCGTCCAAAATCTTCCAAATAATCTTCCATCCACTGAAAACTGTTTTCATATTCAGGCCGAAATCAGCGCCAAGAAATCTAAATCTAAATCCAAATCTGCGTCCAGCGGCTCGGACTCGGCCGAAAATGGAGAGGAAGCGGACGAGGGCGGTCCTCAGGCCGAACACACGGCCAGTGACGAAAGCTCGGGGGATGACGCTGACGTTCCCCCGGACGCACAAGCCAGAAGAAAGTAGACTTTTTGAGTAGGAAATAAAAACTACTGACTTAAATAAAGTAAATAAATAAAAATAAAGTCCGACTTGACTTTAACTCTGGAAAGTTCGTTAAGTGGATCTCAATTGGTCCGATTCCGTTACCGATAAAGTAAAAGTGCTAAGTCCGACTCTATAGTTTACAAGTTTTGGAGTCACTGCTTGATTGGGTCCTTTCTTGGGGGCCGTTTCTTTACCGGATTAAATGGACTGGACTTAAGTTTAGACAGAGGTTTAGATCGGACTAAACTGATTAAAGTCAGCTGTAATGGGTTCGGACTATTAAACATAAAACGCTGAATTATGTCAGCTCGTGCAATTTGTTTAGTCGAATGTCACTTCTAAACGGCGGACTCAATTTAGCCTGGTCCGTTTATTATTATTCCTACCTACCCAGAATAATTTGGTACCATTGGACTCCCTTTGACCTTGACTGCGTGCATGGGCGTCTGCAGTCAAAATTAAATCTTTTTAAAATTAAAAATAGAAATCAGTAAACGAGCCCAGTAATTGGTAAAAAATCAGTTCAGTAAATTTCAAATTTCGGTCTTCGGAAATTTCAAATTATAATTTGCATTATAGTGACCTAATTTTCACCACATTAAGTATTATTCCCACAAACTTGTAAGAACCTACATAAAACCTGATCTAACTGTAGGTTACATAAATAAAGTTCCGAATATACCACATTAATCTAAACTATAAACTGTCTCCCTGTTCAGTGTTCAGTTTTTATCACCTTGAAACTTAGCAATTCATATAACCAAAAAAGCCTGACAAAAATAGATGCGCCACTTACCTACTTTAGTGGCATGAGTTCTGCGACTACTCGCTGTACTCTTGATAGCCAAAATCTATTCTTTTCCTAACGAAATCACATGTTTTCTTTTCTCAAATGGTGCAACTATTTTTTATCAGACTTTGGTAAAGGCATAAAAAACGCGACATCGCAATATAATACACAACTTTACTTGGCGAAACAAAGAGTAAACCTGAAAAATATAGAATTGAACAACTGAAAATACCGTAAGACGGTCATAATTCGGTCATGCGCTATTGCCAGAGGTCACCAAACATTACAAACTTATTTTAGAGAACTCCAAAACCTACATAGGTTCAATTCCCATTAGAGAAAACAGAAATAAGGATCGAGAGCCAAATTCAAGTACATTTTCGCTCAAAACCGATTAATCAGAAAAGCTGAATCCTTATTTCTTATTTCTCCGCTAGGACTCACTAGAATTATTGCAAGTATGTAGCTATCTTAAACTGAAGTATCATGTAAAGTTCGATCACCATTTAAGCTGTAACTGAATGTATATATAGAATAAGTTCCACAGATCACTAGTGACATTTGAATGTGCCTGTAGAAGTTGCAGGGAGTTTGTTATTGGCTCGTAGCGAGACTAGTTCCGAAAAAATCATCAAAAATGCAAATAACTGCTGACTCGAAAAGTAACACCCATTATTCAGCTTAAATTGATAATCAAACGTTACTCAAAAATCAAGAATTTTTTAAGTATTAAAAACTTAAAAGCGATATTGACGCATTTTACTCACTACGCACACTGTAATTTTTCATGCAGAAATTTAATTGAATTAAATAAAAAATTTAATTTAAAGTGAAATGAATACGCTACCTCACTACAGGTTAACGCTCACTTAAGTTTTAAGTAGGCCAATTCAGTTTTCTAAAAATAAACCAAAACACAAGCTAAGACGATTAACAAACCATTACTGAATTAATACCCTGTTTAGACAGAAACAATCCAAAATACATTGGTCAAAATTATATTGTACAAATTAAAGTAGAATTAGAATTTTGAATGATAATTTTAACTTATAATTAAAAAATGAACAAAGTATCACTGCGTGCAGTATATACATTTTTGACTGATAAATTTTCGAAACAGCATTAAACTTGAAACATTATCGTTTTATCAAATTTTGTACCAAAAATTCTAAATCAAAATTTATATATCGGTAAAAAATGTAAAAAAACTACAAAGTTTCATTAACGATACTTTATTAAAACCTTGAGAAATATACAAGCTGAATATAAAAAAGTTACACCATGTTAATAATAATATAACAACTAAACGATATACGAGCAAATAATAACAAAAGCACGACATAAAGGCCACAAAAAAAGTTAAGCAAGCATAGTCACAAACCAAAAAAACTATGCTACATGCGAAAATGCATAAAGTTAAAAAACAGGTTGTATTTTCAAATCGGTACGGCCATATATCCGACGCTAAATTTTGCTTATATGATTCAAAAATTAACCCAATCCCATTTGGTAGGTATTATATATATATATATATATATATATATATATATATATATATATATATATATATATATATATATATATATATATATATATATATATATATATATATATATATATATATATATATATATATATATATATATATATATATATATATATATATATATATATATATTTATATAAACTATATATATATATATTTATATATATATATATATATACATATATATATATTTAAAGAACTTTTTGAACGTATATTCTCTATTTCGTACATATATGACAAATTTTTGACATTTATTATTTTTGTATTCATGTTAATAAAAAACACAAAAAACACCACCACCCAATTTTGGTAAAAAATAGCACACTGAAAATTTCTTCTCTGCGTATCGATTTGAAAGCAACCTAGTATTCATGCTACACCAAATGTGGTAGAAACAATAAGCTTGAATAAATTGAAAAATTAAAAAATTTCAGTCTATTAATTTATGAAATGTATTAAGTAAGTCTACAAAGTGATTCTATCTTGCTTTATCACGACCTTTACAAAACAATAATGCATGATTTTGAATTTCACTAAAAACGTATTCTTTTACTGACATTCAACTCAAACTAAATAAAAACCCAAACATAAGCAATAAAAACGAAAATATATACATTCTGATTGCAAATAATTCTATACACACACAAAAACATAAGGCAATTTATTCACACAATAATCGAAACAATATAACAACTCAGAATAATGGATCCTAAAAACAGCAACTATAATACCCAATGTGAACAATTTTTTTGAGAGCGAAGAGTAAAAATTAGTTTATCAATCAGATTTAGAGAAAAATGAAACTACCTGTTAAAATATTTAAGATACATATCTTTACTCAAAATTTAACACCCTAAAACCACGAGTACATATTATTAGGGAAGAGTATGACACTCTTACTTATTCTAGCTTGTCGTGTCCTACTCTTTCCAATTATGTACTCTTGCTAACACCAAGAGTACATAATAACTTCTCACTCTAAATTCTCACTCTTCTATATAGAGTGAGACGCTATTATGTACTCTTGCTAACACTAATATGCACTGAATTAATTAACGAAAAGTGACCATTAGATTTCCATAACAGTTAATATGTAGAACACATACGATAAAAGCTCGAACTAATACACAGCAACAATATCTGGAACCAAAAATTAAGCCCTAAACCCGACTTGAGAAAGCAAGAGATCTTATTTTTGACTCAATTTAGCCGACTTCACAAAGATTCACGGGGGTAGATCCCGGGGGCTGCCCCCTCCGAATTTTTAGGGGAAGACCACGGACAATAGCAGCGGCAGAAAAAAATTATATACACTACTTTCCATTTTTCAAATGTGAAAAATAGTTTTGCTTTAGCAATTGCAAGATGGGGGTACTCTATTGAGGTTACAGGGCACATACCCTCGCTATTTGAGGGGTGAGAACCGTCGGAGTTAAGAGAACCCCCCCCCCCGTCTGGGCATCTACCACACAACTAATGATCGTCCAAGTATCAAAAAAAATTTCTCTAACCCTCTTTCCCATGAGTCTAGTTTACACTTATTTTAGAAAAAGTTCAACCAGCTTACTAAGCATATATTTTCCTTAACTAAAATCAATACAACCAGAATCAATATAATATACTGGTCAATATTAGATCAATCAATATATACAAAATGCAAAAGTAAATGTATATTATTGGCTACGTCTTATGTGGTCCAATAACTTGCATCATTTATTATATAATACCATAAAGTCTTAAAATTCATACGGATTTAGCAAATTAAGTTATATGGTTGATAACACAGTGCTAAAATATAACTGCATGTCATACAGCTAAGATAATGTAATGGAAGTCTCCCCCCAAAAAAATGCGAGAGTGAGGGAGTCCTTAAATCAGGGCAAAAGTGTTTAAAAGTACCATTTTTTTAAAATTTAGGGTGTTTTGTACAATCAGGGGTGTCCTTAAAAACTCAGGCGAAGGGCAGCGCCCAAATTTTAAGCCCGTTTAAACTTGTGCTGTGTTAAAAACTAAATAAGATTATTCCAAATCCTTCAAAAACTAAGACCTCAAGAGTCCATAATGTATC